>JAQZBX010004781.1:0-58779 GCA_029593785.1 Cabassous unicinctus | reverse complement strand
AAAAAAAAAAAAAAAAAGTGATTTAAAGTAAAACAGTATTTTTTAGTTTATGTTATTTAACATATAAAGTTTTAAAAATACAATGTTTTAAAAAGTATAAAGAAAAGTTTTTTATTTTTCCATTAAGTAACATGCCACATAATTTACTACTTTGTTAATTTTGTAAGAAACAAATCATGATTTGTGAACAAACACATTTTTCAAATGATATGTATGGCTTGGGGCTAAATGTATATTAAAATGTAGGTTAAATTTTCTCCCAACTTTTTATTATGAAAAATTTTAAACATAGACAAAGTTCAAAGAATTTTACAGCAAACGCTTGAATACCCACCACCTAGATTCTACCATTGAGCTTTTACTAAACTTGCTTATCACATATCTATCTATCCCTCTATCCATCTACCAGTCTAATCTATCTTATTCTTTTAAAGCATTTCATAGTAAATTGTAAAAGTTCACTTCCCCCTAAATATTTATGCATGTAAATCATTAACTAGACTTCAATTGTTTACAGGGTTATTGGATTTTTTATGTAAATTTTATTTAAAATGAAATGCCCAAGTCTTAAGTGTACATTCACTGAGTATTGACAAATGTCTCATGTAACCCCAACCTTTATCAAGACATAGAACTTAACCATCACCCCAGGAAGTTCCTTCATGTCCCTTCCCAGGCAGTTCCTACACCCACTTCCCCAGAGGCAATCCCTCTTCTGACTTTATATTGTTTTGAATATAGGAGTGAAATTGCTGGGTCATAGGGTAGATGTATGTTTAGTTTTATAAGAAACTGCCAGACCTTTTTCCAAAGTAGTTTTACAATTTTATATTCCTATCAACAATGTATGAGGATTCTGGTTGCTTCACGCCTTCCCTAACTTTTGTGGTGTTGGTCTTTTAAATTTTAGCCATTCTAATGGATAAATAGTGGTTTTGATTTGTATTTTCCTGATGGTGATGATGTTGAGCCCTTCTTCATGTGCCTTTTGACTGTTCATATATCTTATTTTGTGAAATGTCTGTTCAAACCTTTTGTCCATTTTTTTGTTTGATTATTTAGATTTTATTATGTTGTTTGTTTTTTTGTTATAGAATTGAGGAGTTCTTTATATATTCTGGATACCAGTCTTTTGTCTGTCTTTTGTGTTTTGCAAATTACATAAAAAATAGATGAAAACTTCTTTCAGGGCCTGAAAACTATTGTCTTAGTTTTCTGACAGCTATGACCAATACCATATGGGGTTGGTTTAAACAACGGGCATTTATTGCCTCTCAGTTTTGGAAGCTAGAAAACTTGCTTTTTTGGGGTCAGTAGCATTCTGGCTGGCTATCATACCCTGGGTTCCTTGGCATTCTGGTCACATTGTGGTGTCCTGTCCTTTCTCTTCCAGGTTCCTGCTTTCCCTGACTTCCAGCTTCTTGCTCCTCTTTGTGGCTTGTTTCTGTAAGGCCTCTAGTAATAACAGGATTATGACCCATCCTATCTTAACTAAAATTAACATCTTCAAAAGTTCCCTTTTTAAAGCAGAACATTTTGAGAAGCTCATAGTACCAGCTGAAAGAATATATATGCACTGGTTAGTGGAGGTAAGACAAGCTCACTCAGGCTTGGTCACTTGGTTTTACACTGCCAGCAGCATTTACAATGGGTTTATACCTACAGGAATGGATTAAGATTAAGAACATTTTTTTCCAGGGCACATAATTCAACCTACCACAGCCATAAACAGAATTACTGCCATTTTTATGCTCATTTTAAGTTATATATCAATATCATTATTCCTTATGTTTTCTGTTGTTTTCCTCAGAATAAAAATAGTTTCAAACAGTGCAGGTCCCAAAACCATCCCAGCTGCTGGCAGTGTAAAACCAAGTGACCAGGCCGTGAGTGAGCTTGTCTTATTTCCACTAAGCATTGCATATATTCCTTCATTTGGTACTATGAGCTTCTCAAAATGTTCTACTTTAAAAAGGGAAAAGTAATTTAAGTAATGACTTTCATAATTTTTAACAAATAATGTAACCCCCACCCCCTCAGTAACACCCTTTTGAAGCCCCAATTGAGAAGCAGTAGTCTAGTCAACTGGAGAAAAGTTTGGCTGGTACGTGTAGGGAAACTTGGGTTTCAAGTCCCAACTCACATTCTAATAAGCTGACATTTAATAAATCACTTTCCTGAATGTAAAATGAGAAATATAAAATCTACCTTTATACACAAAACACAAACAACGTTGCTGATTCTGGTGTGATCTTTACTCACCATATAAAATAAACTGTCAACTGTGTAAAGAGAACAAAGTAATGCTGTATTAATTAAGAAGATATGCTATAGAAAGAATCTTAATGGTTTATAGGAACATTACTTTTTGGTTGAGAAGTATTAGAATAGCACTTAAAAGAAGAATTCTGTTAAGGAGGAAAACAAACTCTACAAAGAAAAGATTGGAGCTAATGAATAATAAGACCATTAAGTAGAAAGTCTTGTACAATATATTTTAAGGAAGATAAATGAAAGTTGGAAACTCTGACCTCAAGCAGCTTAATTTCCAGAAAAATGTATTAATAAGTAGACACATGAAGAAAAGCAGAAAGTGATGACTTTCAAACGCTAAGCATTTTTTAAAGTCACAATGATTTAAAGAAAAGGGGAGTGAGAAGAGGGAAGAGAAGATATTTTAAAGATGTTTTATTATTTATCCATTACCTTAGACTTATAAATTAAGACATCAAATAGAAGCAAAAGCTGGAAGATATTCACTGTATTTGAAATGTAGTGCTGAGTATTTATATTAGTGACCAATGAAATTATATTTTAATACCTTTTTTATTTCCTACTAACAAACTAAATATTAGCGTAATCTTTTCTTACATAAAATATTAGATTATTAGACATTATTTCTTTTGAAAAATAACTCATCTGATTTTTCTGACATATTGAAGTATCTGTAAGTATTTAAAATTTGAGTCACTGTTCCATTCCTAAAGCTGATGCTTTATTAACTTGAGATTTATGGAATTATCTATAAGCTTTAGTTTTGGTAATATAGTTTTGCCTTGCTTCTTCCTTTCCTGACCTTCAATTAATTGTATCTCCATTCTCCTTGGGTTTCTCTGTTTCTCTAGGATGTTGGGAAGCCTGGCATCAATAATTCCTGAGAGGAAGAATGCTCATCATAGTATTCGTCAAAGTCTGGATTCACATGATAATGTAGAAGTTGAAGCTGCTGTTTTTGCTGCTGCAAACTTCTCAGCACAGTCTAAGTAAGCATAGGCCTTTTAATAATTTTCCCAAGAAGAATTTTTTAAGAAGTAACTGATCAATGTATATAAACACTAAGGGATACACAAAATGTAAATGGCAAGGTGTATTTTCCAAGAGCGCTTACATCCTGAGGAGACAAGACCTGAAACAGAAAACTTAAGTACAAAATGTTGGCATTAACTGTAAATGCAATAATAGTTTCTGGAAGGATGGGATCAGAGTAGAGTAGAATAGTTGGGGAAGACTTCATTGGGTGAGCAGAAACTTTGCCCATTGAACAGCCTTCCCCAACATATACATCCTCAATACTAAATTACTACTTATCTTCTAATGTTAAGCTTTGGTATTAGAACTATTAAGACAGTAACTTGAAACCAGTTTTAACCAAATTTAACTTAGGATGTCATGTACCACACTATAATCTTATAGAACAATGTTTTTATTTTTGTTTTTGTTTTGAGTTACAGGGGGCCGGGGATTGAACCCAGGACCTCATATGTGGGAAGCGGGTGCTCAACCACTGAGTCACATAAGTTCTCCTGAGTTGGTTTTTTTGTTTGTTTTGCTTGTTGTTGTTGTTGCTTTTAGGAGGCACCAGGAACCAAACCATGAACCTCCAGTGTGGGAAGCAGGCGCTCAACAGCTTGAGCCACATCCACTCCCTCCCCCTCCCCCTTTTTTTCTTTCAATGAAAAGTTGACCATGGTTTTATTACTGTGTTTGGCTAAACTGTTTACCCGCTGTAAAAATTTAATATCCCCTTTGCTGATAGATACCAAAAGTAGCAATGCCGTCTGTGGGTTGTTTTAGTAATGAATATGAAAAGCCTTATTAAATACCCAGAAAATCTACCCTTAAGAATTTGTCCTAAAGAATCAACAATATGTACTAATATTTATTGGCAAGGATACCAGCTGTAGTGTTACTGATAACAAAAGAAATTAGAAGCAACCTAAATTCCAATAGAGATGTGTGCATAGATAAATTATGATATGATCATACAATGGAATGGATTAGCTTTTTAACAATTATATTTTAGAAAAATATATGTATGTGATATTCCAGATTTGTATAAAAAACAAGTATTTATATTTATGTGAATAGAAAAAAGACTAGAAGGATATATATCAAAATGTCTGTGGGTGATCAGATGGTATGTAAGTTGTATTTTCTTAACCATGAGCAAATTTTGGTTTTATACTCAGGTGAATAATAATTTTTTTTTTGTTATAAAAAAAATAGCGTTCCCATTAAAGACCTCTGCAAAATTTAGATAAGACTTGAAACGGTTAATCACCAACTTTCTTTCTACAGTTTTTAATTATATGCATATTTTTCTCTATGCCTACTCTTATCAAACCTCCAGAATTCCAGGATTACTCATTGGAAAGGGAGGGTAGGGGTTAGAAAATACATAATTTCTAATTTACTGCTCAAAATTAATCGGCATGGCAGTAATTTAGGGGGAGAAATATCTGAGTAAATACAGTTCCTATTTGTGCTTTTGAAAATATACTTTTTTCCCTTTATTGAGAGAACTTTTTAAAATCAATTTTATTGGATAATGAGTAGATCTAGTGAATGCTTATCATCTGATTACCTCTGTCAAGGTGTCAGTGCTTTATAATCTGTCAGATTAATATGTACCTCCAGTACTTCTAGAAATAGTTTTCTCAATTTAGTTTCTAAGCTTAGATAGTTAATTTAGGTAATTAAATTTCACATATGAGAATCATTTTTAGTTTAAGTTTTTGTCTTGGGTTAGAAGCTCATTTTATTTCAGCTGTGGAATTTCTTACCTGACTTGGAAAAATCATTAAGACTAAGTAACATACAGCAAGATTCTTCACTTATGGAATTGATTACCATTTAGCATCTAAATTATTATTTATGTAGAAGCTGTTTTTAGCATATTAGGCTTCAATCTGATACTGTAATTTGTGTTACTGAAAAATACAAAATTAGTCCCATAGGAATGCCTGAAGGACCAATCTAAAAACTACTATATATCAGAGCATGACTTTAAAGAAATGCACCTTTTTGATATCAGTGTTTATCTCCTTCCCCCGAGGTAATACCTGGCTTGAGAACAAATATCTCAACAATACTAATGGCTTTTTATCTTAGTATCTCTATTTATTAATTTTGTATCTTAAATCAGAGTAACTGTCAATATAAGCCTTTGAGGATTTATTTAATCCTATCCTTCCCCCTGTCTACTACCATAACCACATATAATTTGCTCTAAAAAAGTTAAGATTTCATATTTTTAAAGACCTAGTCCCTGGATCCTGAAGTAGGAGTTAAAAGTCCAAATGCCTTCAAGTGCCAGGCAATCAATGTCGGTGAGAAGTGTCCTCTAGCAGCCACTGGGGTGAATTGGAGAGGGCATGTACCTTCTGAAAAAGGTAGCTGCCCCTTGGCACCAGCAGACTGTTACAGTGCAGGAGTGTATGACCGAATTTGTCAGATCTGATTTTTTTCCTGGGAGAAACTGGAAAATCACATTATTCTGTTTAGTCTTAGCATATTTAAATGTTGACATTAAGAATAAATATTATTAGAGGAAAAATAATTCTAATTTACAGATCCTAAAGATAACAGATTTTTAAATTTTGAGTTGTTTTAAGTTATTGTATAGTTAGAATACTTATTGAATATCTACTGTGTCCAGATGCTATTCTGAGCACTAAGAATGCAAGGGTGAAAAAAGTAAGGCCTTATTGTCATGTCATCAGATTCTAGTGGAGCAGTTCAGACAACATACAGTTGATCCTCACTATTCCAGATAACATATTTGGGGATTTGCCTTCTTGCTAAAATTTATTTGTAACCCCAAAATCAGTATTTGCACCACTTTTCCACTTTTTCTTGACGAGCAAAGCAGAGAAAAATTTGAGTCACTTCACACACACGTTCCCAGCTGAGACCGAACAAGTGATGCTCAGCCTTCTTTTCTTCTTTCTTTTTTTATTTTTTTATTTTTTTAAAAACAATTTATTGAAGTATATCACTCATACATAAACTATAAGTGTTCAATAAACAATGTAAACTTACAAAACAAACACACATAACATCATACAAGGCTCCCACACATCACCCCACCACAAATAACCCTGCACTGTTGTGAAACGTTTGTTAACAAACTATGAAAGAGCATTGTCAAAATATTACTACTAACTATAGTCCGTATTTTACTCCCCTATACATTTTTTTAAAGAATTTATTTATCCATTTGTTTACTTTTATCCATCCCCCCCCCCCATTTTTGCTGTTTTGTGTCCATTCGCTGGGCAACTCTCTGTGTCCATTTCCTGCCCTCTCTTCTCATCCTTCTCCTCCTGTCTTCACTGGGATTCAATCCTCAGAACTTCCGATGTGGGAGAGAGGCGTCTTAACGCCTGTGCCACCTTAGTTCTTGGTTTTTCAGTGTGTCTCATCTTGGCTCTCCCTTGTGTCACTCTCCTGTTATGTCATTGTCTTGCTGTGTGGCTCGCAGGGCCTGGCAGCACACCCGTGCACGGGGCCTGGGGGGCTCACCCGCGCATGGGGCCTAGTGGCCCATGTGCCTTCTATATTTTTCTCTTTTTTTATTTTTGCTGGAATGTCCTAGGGATCGGACCCAGGTCCCTGCATATGGGAGATGGACACCCAACCACCCGAGCCACATCCGTCCCCCTGCTATATCTCTTAAGGTTGACCAAAGATACCTAGAGTTACAGTCTTTTCCCATACAGGAGGTCATATAATAAATCTGGCTTAGCTTATCACCAGCATTCTAAAAACCAGACCTAGGGAGAAAAACTAGGTCTGGGGACACATGCATGGTTTCTAATATAGTGAATGTTCAGCCTACCCTGATTATCACAAAATCAGGACAGCGAGAATATTCACATTGCTCAGCCTTCTTGTTTCAATTTTCATGCTGTAAGCATTTGTCCTTTTCACAGTATACTTAGTGTCATGATGTTTGCATTTTTTGATCTTTTTTTTGGTGATTTCATTGTTTAAAATGGCTCCCAAGCATGGTGCCACAGTACTGTCTAGTATTCCTAAGTGCCAGAATGCTATGATGTACCTTGCAGAGAAAGTACATGTGTTAGATAATCTTCATTCAGGCCTGAGTTACAGTGCTGTTGGCTCCGAGTTCAATGTTAATGAATCAGCACTTTCTTTAATGAGCTCCATTTACCTGTCCCCCCACCATGTGAGTTATGATTATATGTGCTTAAATTTGTGTTGAGACTTTGTTTAAATTTGTTCTAAAATGTTCTGAAGACGATGGTACTGTTTCTAGGTGGGGTTTAATGAGGGCAGTCTCAAAAGGCTGGTGAAATGAAGAACTTGCTGTGGAATCATTGTATGCAAGTTTGAGGAGGAAGCAAAAGATATAAACTGTCTTTAAACAGAAACACATATAAAACAAGATTATATAATGCTCTCATTAAAGTTGGAAGGAACCTTACCCCTGTATTTCCCCTAGGGGCAGTGTTTCAGTAGTCAGTAGTTCAGTGTTGCCAGGTGACTTTATAGAACAAAACTACTGCGCATAACAAAAATTGACTGCATATGTAAAGACATAAAATAATTTCAGGTGTGGTTAGAGTTATGAGAAAATAAAACGGTATTGTTTATTTGTTTGTTTTTTAGAAGCTACCAGAGATTGAACCCAGGATCTCATATATGGGAAGCAGGCGCTCAACCACTGAGCTATATCTGCTCCCCAATAAGAGTTGGTTTTTTCGTGTGTTTGTTTGGTTTTGTTTTTAGGAGGTACCAGGAATCAAACCTGAGACCTCGTTCATGGGAAGCAGACACTCAACCACTTGAGCTAAAATCCACTCCCCAAAATGGTTTTGTGTTAATACCTGAGTTAGCTGCGTTAGCTAGGGTGATCAGGGAAGGCCTCTCTGAAGAAGTGATATTTGAGCTGAATCTCTCTGATAAAAAAGAGGCAGCCGTGTAGAAATCTAGGGAAAGAACATTCCAAGCAGAAGGAATAATAGTGCAAGAGCTCTTTGAGATGGGAACGAGTCATCTGTATGTGTCTCATGTATACTTCTTGCCTTATACTTTGAAGACATAACTTTTTCTTATGTGAATTTGAGACTAATATCAACTTTCTGGTGTCATAATTCCTTTGCGCTCTTAAACACTACTGAAGTCCTCAAAGAGCTTTTGTTTATGTGGCTATTTATTGATATTTACTATATTAGAAATTAAAATTGATAAATTTTAAAAATATATATTTATTTTAAGTATAATAACATAACCTATAATATCTTAACATAAAAATATTTTAATGAAACTATTTTCAAAAAAAATGGTGAGAATGGCATTGCTTTACATTTTTGCAAATATCTTTAATATCTGACTTAATCAAAGACAGCTGGATTCTCACATCTGCTTTTATATTCAACATATCTGTTGTGATATATTATTTTGGTTAAAATATATGAAGAAAATCCAGGCTCACACAGATATATCATTGAAAAAGGGAAGACTATTTTTTTTTAAGACTTTATAGATAATAATGGATATTATTCTTTGATACTATACTAAAACTTGATAAGTGGTAGTTTCTTAAAGGTTAGGTACAGTGTGGGCTCTGAAACCGTATCAGTTAATTTTTTGTACTGTGTTACATTGAAATCCATTGAGATTTTTTGCCCATATATGATTTTTTTTTTAAAGATTTACTTATTTATTTCTCTCCCGCCTCGTAGTCTGCTCTCTGTGTCCATTCACTGTGTTTTCTTCTGTGTCTGCTTGTCTTCTCTTTAGGCAGCACCAGGAACCAATCCTGGGACCTTCTGGAGTGGGAGAGAGGTGCTCAATCTCTTCCACCACCTCAGCTCCCTGGTCTGCTGCGTCATTTATTGTCTCTTCACTGTGTCTCTTTTTGTTGTGTCATCTTTGCTGCACCAGCTCTCTACTCGGGCCAGCACTCCTGCGCAGGCCAGCACTCCACTTGGGCCGGCTCGCCTTCACCAGGAGACCCCGGGAGTTGAACCCTGGACCTCCTATATGGTAGACGGGAGCCCAATCACTTGAGCCATGTCCGCTTCCCTGTCTTCTCTTTAGGCAGCACTGAGGACTGATCTTGGGACCTTCCAGAGTTGGAGAGAGACACTCAATCTCTTGTGCCAACTCAGCTCCCTGGTCTGCTGCGTCTTTCTCTGTGTCTCTTTTTGTTGCGTCATCTTGCTGTGCCAGTGCTCCGTGCAGGCCAGCTCTCTGCTTGTGCCAGTTCGCCACATGGGCTAGCTTTCCTTCACCAGGAGGCCTTGGGAATCGAACCCTGGACCTCCTGTATGGTAGACGGGAGCCCAGTTGCTTGAGCCACATCCGCTTCCCTCCATATGTGATGTTATAACATATATTGGTCTTTTAGAAAATATTGATTCACTGTGTTATGCAGGTCTTCCTTATATTGACACATACCATTATATAATAATCAAAGGATCACATTTGTTAATGTCATCATTGGTCTCATCCAGAAAGTCTTTTAAATATTAAGCAGTCAAGCTTATTGTAACATAAGTTTTCTGAAATTCTGATTTTTGCTTAAAAGCTCAAATGTTATAATTGGCAACAAATATTCCCAGTTATCTCCCTTGAAGTTTTATAAGCGCACATTATTCATTTTTCAAGAAAATGTCTGCCAAATAGCCAAGTCTAAATAACTGTGGTGTTTTATGAAAAACAGCTAGTTCATCTCATAACTCAAACAATTCAAACTGATACTTTTTCTGGTTACAACCATTGTGTATTTTATATGTACATACCATTTTGTCAGAGAACATAAAAAAGACATGTACTCAATCATTGAGATGTAATAAAATTAGTAATTTTTACTGTTTTACCAAGGACATTCTTAAGTGAAACTGGCTTTTTTTCCCTCTTTCTTTTGTGAGTGCAGAGTGGTAAAGAATGTATTGACTACTAATATAGATTGGTGCCACTGCCTTGATTCTTGCTAAGGTGCCAGCAGTTTTATTCACCATTGCTTTTACACCAAAGGTGAAAATATCAATACTCTTGCTCCAGAAAAAATCATGAGATTAATAAAGTTACTCACTTTGAAAACTTCAGCATAAATTGTTTGTTACCAAGAATTCATATACAGAGAGATGTTCTAGGATTAGGTGGTACTGATACTACACAATTACAAACAAAACTGTGTGTCCAACCACATCTGTAGAGTTGTCCATTTTTAAGGTAAAAATTAAATTCTGTAGATGAACTCTTAACATGTTTTCATGTTTACAACTGAATCTGTAATTTGACAAATTTTTGTATTGCTGGAAAATGGCAATGCCTTGATTTTGCTTGCTGGCTTTTCATTCGGCAAGCATTCAGCATTGCCATTCAGGATTATTAAGTATAGGTCTGTGAGCTGTTATGTGCACTTCTCCAGTTTAATGCATTACAATAACTTATCCTGTTATCATAGCTAGTGTGTAAAGCTATAACAAACAGTTTTTTGCTTTTAAAGAGCACATCACATCTACATTTAAAATATTCAGTTCCTGTTTCTTTAGATTCTAAATTATTCATCTAAAATGAAGCCACACCATAACTGGCACTATAATACTTTTCAAAAATGTTTTGTTATATAAGACACAATAAGAAATCATTAGCATCTATAAAGTTGAGGGATAACTTTAGTCATAGTTTTGTTTCTTATTTACAGTTTTGCCATTTTCTTTAGATTCTTCTCTTCCATGAGTTAGAAAACTCTGATTATCAATTTCATCTTTTTCAGCATCTTCAGACTTAGTACAGCTCCGTTTGAGAAAATGGGTCTTCTGATTTCCCTTTTTAAAACCAATGATTCACTGTTAAATATAAGAGAAATGTAAATATTTTTAAAAAACCTTCCTTTTATTTTAGAATAAAATATTGATAAATTTTTAAAGTATTTTTAGATAATGTTAAATTTTGTAAAACTCTTTAATTTTATTACAAAGCAAGGCAATGTGTACTTTTTGCTGTGATTCCACGTAAGCATGAGGTAAACTTCAGGATTTCAAAACAGTGATGTATTAGATGATAATGAGGTTACAGAGATTATAGAAGATATAATTGACGATAGTAAGAACACAGTAGAATACTAATTGAAAATGAACTTAATCTCAGAAAACACATATTTTTATCCTAAACCTTAGCATGTACTGGAAAACAAGAATACACAAGCACACATTCCATTCGCTGTCAGAGATGACATCATCGCACATCATTTAGCTTCAGGAAAACACTGTACATTTGTAAGAGAATGAAGGTTAAAAAGGCAAATATCTTAATGGCAGGAAATATTTTATTTAGATGTACATTGGCTTAAATGAGTCAAGTCTGATCATATTATCTCTAGTATATTTTCTTACATAGTATTGAATATTTTATCCCAAATGTTCAAAAATTTTGCGGCATTCAGTAGTACTTCTATTATAATAGAATCAGTAGTCATACTGGACAAAGCAATGCTTTGGAAAACATAATATTTTAAAAGCATGACTACATGTTCTACATTTATTAAGATTCTGTCATATTTCTACTGCATTTCTGCTGCTTCATACCTGTTTTTTCTGAAATTCAGAATATTAGAAGTAGATTTTATTGTTTATATTAATCAGTTTGTGTGTTAAAACCTTTTTTTTTTTTTCTCCTTATCTTTTTGGTACCGGGCCTGGGGATTGAACCCTGGACCTCGTATGTGGGAAGCTGGAGCTCAACCACTGAGCCACATCGGCTCCCCTGTGGCTTTGTTTTGATTTTAGGATGCACCAGGGACTGAACCCGGAACGTCCCATGTGTGAAGCAGGAGCTCAACTGCTTGAGCCACATCCGCTCCCTAAAGCTTTTCTTAATTGAAAGTATATCCTAAAACATCATCGACTGAGATGGTGACCCTGAATGTAACTTTGATGCAAATTGGAGTAACACTGATACATTAGAGCATCTTTCCTTTAGTATCCTATGAATAGAATGTTGACATAAATAAGCCTACTTGGTGGTTGGACTCTTTGTTTCAGTTGTCTTTCTTGCCCTACCCCAAACCTCCAATAGCCCCTCACCTCTGAATATGATTTGGAGATTTGCACTTTTACTGTTCTTTAGTTCAGTATGTGCTCTGTTTTTTTTTTAAGTCTTTAGAAAATGTAGCCAAATTTAATTTGTTTACTGTTCTCTCTTTCCAAAGGGATTTTGCTGTAGGAATCTGTAACAAAATCAGTGAAATGATTCAAGGTATGTATACTTCATTTAGTATTATTAAATGACTCTGGAATTTATATTAGTAGTAGTTGCTAACGTTTATTAAATACTATGTGCTAGACACCATTCATTCATTCAGATAGTATTTATTTGGTTTCAAAATGAAGCCACAACATGGCTTTAGGTGGTAAGGATACACCTATTTAACATACATTCTATTGGCAGGGTGGGTGTGGGAGCAATAAACAAAAATATGACAAATCAGGTGCTATGAAGGAAAAGCAAGGTAAAAAGGATAGAGTCTGAGACTAGGTAGCAGGGAGTTGGGGAGACTTTTCTTTATAAGTTGGCCAGGGAAGACTTCTGATGAAGTGATATTTGAGTGAGACATGAAGGAGAGAAAGAAATGAGCCATGCAGATATCTAGGGGAAGAACATTCTGAATAAGGGAGGAGCAGTACTACTAGGAACTCTGGGGCCCTCTCTTCACTCTGCCAGTGTCCCTCTAGGGGTTTCCAGTTGGAACTAGAATCCAGTCCAAATTCCTTACCATGGTCCATAAAGTCCTAGCTTTTCAATGTCATCTTTCATGCCATGCTTCACGTATATTAACCCATTTATCCTTAAAATATTCATATGAGGGAGCTCTGGGTTACAGCATTGCACAACTTCAGAAAACACCATTTTCTTTGTATTCTTATAAATGGCATTCCTTTGAATTGTGCATCTTAGCAGCTTTGGAGAGGTAATATTCTTTTTTTTTTTTTTTTTAAGATTTATTTATTTATTTATTTATCCCCCCCTTGCTGCTTGTGTTTGCTGTGTCCATTCGGTGTGTGTTTTCTCCGTGTCTGCTTATCTCCCCCTTGCTGTGAGGTCCTGCTGCACTAGCCCACCGCGCCCCACAGGCCAGCCTGCTCTCACAAGGAGGCCCCGGGGAGCGAACCCGGGGCTTCCCATATGGTAAATGGGGGCTCTGTTGATTGAGCCACACCCGCTTCCTGCTGTGAGGTCTTGCTGCATCAGACCACCAAGCAGCGCGGGCCGGCCTGCCCTTACAAGGAGGCCCCGGGAAGCGAACCCGGGGCCTCCCATATGGTAAACGGGAGCTCTGTCGACTGAGCCACACCCGCTTCCCAAGAGAGGTAATATTCTTATCACCATTTTATGGAAAAGGAATTGGAGCTCAGTAATTTATCTAGGGTCACACAAAGTGGCAGTTTGGCTTTGAGCCCATGCTCTTAACCATTAAAATATTCTGTCTTTCTAGGGTGTGCATTTCTTAAGGTAATTATAGTTTACTTGGGTTTAAATTGTCTTTCCATTTAAAATTAAAGACAACTTGCCCATTTTGCATAAATAATAAAAATCACGTAATTGAAGGCCAAGATATAGTGGTTGAGCTTTTGTTCTACTTTTAGTAGGTGGGTGCCCAACTACTTGAGCCACATCCACTTCCCCATCCCTACTCTTTAATTCAAGCCATCATCTCTGCCTTAGCAGCCTACCAACTGGTTCTGTCCCCAGGTTCTCTCCATATAATTCATGCTGTGTATACTGTTTGTCACTTATTTCTCTGATTAAAACATTTTATTGGCTTTCTGTTACCCTTAGGTAGTAGTCCAGATTTCTCAATGAGATCTTTTTTGGTGTGGTCTCTACCTGTGCCTCTGGTTTCATCTTTTACCACTCTGTTTCTGCTTCTGTTTCTTTCTTTTTTTTTTTTCCCCCATCTCTTACCTTTCCATTTTTAACTCTCTGTTCCAGTCGTACCAGACTTTCAGTTCCTTGATATCTTTCAACTCCTAGCCTTTTCATTTTCCCTTTGTTTAAAACACATGTGCACATATACCACACTGAACTACTGCCATATTGCCTGCATAATTCCTTTTTCATGAAGTTTAAACCCTTTCTCATAGAGGCTTTCAAAAAAACCCAAAACTATAATGTAGAAAAACATTGTAAATGTAAATGTTATGTACAGAATTCTATTTTGAACATAGAAAATAAATCTGTATGTGCTGAGACAGTTAATCTTTTCATGTCATTCACTTAAGCAGCCAATAAAGAAAAGTGAATAAAATGTATGTTGATGACTTACTGAAAGTTAGATTTCAATTAGATTAAGCTATCCATTTGAAATAAAATGAACTCTTTGGAGAACCAACGATATTTTCTAGGACAGACACAGAACATCTTTTTCCAATGAAAAATTTGAAAAATTTTGTCACTAAAGCCAGAGAAGAGACCAAAAAATTTTGGAGTGTCATTTGAAGTTTCATTCTTTTTAAAAAGAACAAGAAGACGCCAAACTATTGTCCAGAGACTATTTTTACAACTATAAAGTTAGTGATAAAAATGGTTGTCAGAGACAGAACACAGGATAAATATTCGCAACATCCCTTTATCAAATGACACCGTTGCATGTTGAATGCTATCATGTATTTACACTAAGATTTCCTTTACAATGGGAAAACCAGCGATTTGCAGGATATAAATTGGCTTTTGGCATATATGCAGTACATTATAATTGAGAATTTTTTGTTTTCTATCACCACAAAGCAATGCTGTAGAAGAAAATAAATATTTCATTTGTTTCTTAGCTGCAAAGTTGACTGGAAGAGATGCCTTGGCGTTGGTTTTTGTGGAGTTCCAGCAGTGTATGCAGTAAAGAAAGGCATTGCTATACAAAGTTCTGAGAACTTAAAAACTATTCCCCATACAAACTATTCATATCCTGATCTTGATTCAGTGTTGAAGGAAATAATTTAATATTTAAATATAATCAAATTGCTGCCAGAGAGAGAATGTGTATGTGTGTATATCTTTTTAGTGTGCTATTAAAAAAGCGCCAATATAAGACTGCTTTCTACCATGCCTTTCCTGACATATTTTTATAATCACTGAAAAGTTAATATTGTTAAAATAAGTATTTTTGGAAAAAGCTATTAAACTTACTGATGAGCTTTAATATTATAAGCATAATATTGTGATGGTATTTGTTTTTAAATGGACATTTTGCCGATTGAATCTGTCATTTTAACTCAGAACTATTATTAAGGATGATGAGCAAATTGCTGAGAATTCTTTTTTCATCTAGGTTTAGCCACACCAGTAGACTTGAAGCTGAAGTTGATCCCCATCCTCCAGCACATGCACCACGATGCAATCCTGGCTTCCAGTGCTCGTCAGCTTTTACAACAGCTAGTCACGGCCTATCCTTCCACCAAAATGGTGATTGTTTCTCTGCATACTTTTACTCTGCTTGCAGCTTCATCTTTGGTTGATACGCCTAAGCAGGTAATTTCATTTTCTTCTTTAAATTGCCTTTTCTTCAGTAAACTTGCATATTAAGTGTATGATAAATATAAGAATTCTTAAGTTTTGATAACATTAGAGTCCTTTTCCTTGATAAAGATCAGGTTAAATTCTTTCTGCTTGCTTTTTGCTTCTCTTTATTTATAGAAAAATGATCTAGCAGGGCACGAGGAGGTACATGGCATGGCATGGCACGGAATTGGCAGTAAATAAAAGAAGGAAAAATTGATTGTCTGTAAAATGCCAGGTCCATGGCTAGAATCCTCCAGGTTCAATGATAGTATCATTCCTAAACATGCTGTGATTTGAAACTACTATCCCTTTCTCAAATTTAAAAATTTTACTAAACCACGCTGTGTCCCCAATAATAATTTTGTTTACAGTATTGTTCACAGAATGACTTGTTTCCTTTATAGATCCAGCTTCTGTTGCAGTACTTGAAGAATGACCCCAGGAAAGCAGTAAAGAGACTTGCTATTCAAGATCTGAAATTACTTGCCAATAAAACACCACATACTTGGAGTAGAGAAAACATTCAGGTATATAGGATTTTGAGCATTGATATTTTATATAGAAAAATAATATAAAACAAATTCTTTTGCTTTATATATTTTTGTCATTTTTATCATCTTCTAAATGGATGAATATGAATATGTTGATATTTGATACATTGTTAAAAGCATTGTTGATATTTGTGGCAAAAGTTGTTTTATAAGTGGCAAAATAAATACAAAAAACTACTATCCTTCAATGTTTGTTTTAGTGAGACTTGCCTCTCAATTTTTTGTTAATTTTCCCATTGCAGCACTGAGGCTAATTGAGAAGACCAATTAAATTGTATTATTTTATTCCTATTTCCTTTAGTCAAATTAGGGAGAACAATTTAGGTGCTCACTATGATTTATTATGGAGAAGGTGCTGAATGGATAACTTGGCAAACTATATTTCTTCTGTCATGGAGAGCAAAAGACGTTATTAAGTTTTTCTTTGTAAATACAAGAGCAGACCTCAGTCTCAAGACTTTTAATGTAATATCTTCTCTATCCCTTCTTATGTTAATATTTTTTTTCTCAAAATGGAGCCCTATTTGTTTATCCATTATACATAACAGTTATGCCATTTTCTAAATAATGCCATTAAAAGTTAAATGGCAGAATATTAGAATTCAACCTTTAATTTTCATGGGTTGTTATTTTTAGTTGTTTTTTTTGTCTTGTGTTTTGTGTGTGTGTGTGTGATTTTTTTTGTTTTCTTTGCACACATGCCATATCCATCTCATGGATTATATTTTTATCTCTTGGCATCATCAAGGCTCTAGTATAACCTTTGAATTTCAAATGATGAAAACTAAGCTGCTTTGTTTATTTTTTCATTTGTAATTTTCTAAACACATTTTCATATATTATGATTTGATATTCACAAATACCCAAGAGATAAGAGCAGTTATTAGTTTCTGCATTTAATAGATGAGCAAATTATGGTTCAGAGAGGCTTAATATGCCCAGGATCATACAGAATTAAGAGAGCATCTATAAAAAAAAAAATTTTTTTTAATAAAAAAATAATAAAAAAAAAAAAGAGCATCTGTCCTCTGATCCCTTATCTAGTGCATTTTCTACCAAACAATACTGTTTTTTAAGAGAATGTTCCCAGCCACTTCAGTCACTTTAAAGAACTTGAGAGTTTTGAGAAATTAACTAAACTCAGTTAATGTGAAAGAAAAGTTAGGAGCATTGTATTACTCCTTAATTTTTTCCTTATTGTGAGGTAGGTCGTTTATACAGAAAAGTATTTGTATTCAGTAGCTTAAATAAAAATTTTTAGTGAAAACCCATGTAGCCACCATTCAGCTAGAAATAAAACATTGCACTATCACAGAACCCTATGTCCTCCTCTGCTCCACCTTGCCCCAGTAGTCTCCCTGATGAGAAACGCACACCTGCCCAGAGGAAACCACTGCTCTGACTTTTGTGATCATCATTTGACTCTTCTTTATAGTTTTACCAACTATGTATGCCTCTCTAAAGAATATTGTTTAGTTATATTTGATTTTGCTTCTCTTGTTCAATGTTATACTAATAAGATTCATGTATGTAGTTATCCTTGTTTAGTCTCTTTAATTGCTGTATAGTATTTCATTGTATGAATATACCAGTTTATTTGCTCTTGGTTGATCATTTCTGTCATGAGGCTATTGCAGACAGTGCTGCTAGGAATATTCTTTCTGTCTCTGGTACAAATGTGTAGGTGTTTCTTTAAGGTATATGCTTAGGAGTGAAATTGTTGACTTATAGAATATGAGTATTTTCAGTTTACTAGATGATGTTAGGCTGTTTTCCAAAGTGATTGAACTGATTTGCATTTCCACCAGCAGTATACGAGAGTGCCCATTGATCCACATCCTTGCCAACAGGTAGAATTGTGAAACTTACACATTTTTGCCAGTTTAGAAGCTATAGTTTTTTGTTTGTTTGTTTTTGTTTTTTTATTAGAGAAGTTGTAGGTTTACAGGACAATCATGCATAAAATACAGGATTCACATACACCACCCCACCACCAAGACCTTGCATTGGTGTGGAATATCTGTTACATTTTATAATTGTACTTTTTTTTTCTAACAGTAGTTAGACTTTTGTTATAATTTACAAGATTGTTAAAATAGTACTATTAGCTATTGTCCAGAATTTTTCCCATATATCACCCTATTATTTTTTCCCATATATCACCCTATTATTAACACCTTGTATTAGTGTTGTACATTTGTTATAATTCATTAAAGAACATTCTTATACTTGTACTATTAATTGTAGTCCGTCGTCTACAATAGCGTTCACTGGGTTCTACAGTCCTGTGTTTTTTAATTTTTATTTGAGTAACATATGCAGCTTAAAGTTTCCCCTTTTAATCACATTCGCCTATATTATTGTTAACTACACTCACAATAATGTGCTATCATCACCACCATCCATTTCCAAACCTTTGCAATTAACCTAAATAGCAGTTCTGTACAAATTAAGCATCAACCCGCCATTCTCTAACCCTAGCCTATCCCTGGTAACCTATATTCTAGATTCTAACTCTGTGAGTTTTCATATTATAATTAGTTCATATCAGTGAGATCATACAATATTTGTCCTTTTGTGTCTGGCTTGTTTTACGTAGCATATTAACCTCAAGGCTCATCCAGTTGTTGGATTCATCAGGACTTCATCCTTTCTATAGCTGAATAATATTCCATTGTATGTGGATATACCACATTTTGTTTATCTATTGATTGGCTGATGGACACTTGGGTTGATTCCTCTCTTTTGGCACTTTTGAATAATGTTGCTATAAACATTGATGTGCAAACGTCTGTTCTCTGAGTCTTTCTTTTGCCTGTTCGTATCTGCTGTTGTATACCTCTAGTGTATTTTTAATATCTACTATTGTGTCTTTCATCACCATAATATCTGTTATGTTTCTTTTTATACTCACACATTCTTCTTTATGCTCACACATTGTCTTCTTAATATCCTTTATCTCTTTATTTGTATTTCCTTCATTTCCTTGAATTGATTTAGGAGATTTGTTTAAACTTCTTTTTTTTTTTTTAAATCTTTATTATAAACCACCACCACCACCCCACCCCACCCCCCTGAGATGGCTCCTTCATCTGTTTGCTTGTTGTCTGAGCTCGTTGTCTGTTTGGTTTTTTTTTCTTTAGGTGGCACTGGGAACCGAACCCGGGACTTCCCATGTGGGAGGCAGATGCTCAACTTCTTGAGCCACATCCGCTCCCTGCTCATATTTGTTTTTGCTCGTAGTCTGCTCCTTGTATTTTTGCTCGTTTTTTGCTCTTTGTCTGCTCATTGTTTTTGCTTGATGTCTGCTCATCTTTAGGAGGTACCGGGAACCGAACCCAGGACCTCCCATGTGGGAGGTGGGCGCTCAACTGCTTAAGTCACATCTGCTTCCCCTGTTTAAACTTCTTTAATTAGTGGTTCCAAATTCTGTGTCTCCTCTCAATTAATTTGTTCCCTTTCCTGAGCCATATCTTCCTATTTCTTGGTATGGCTTGTAATTTTTTGCTGATGTCTAAGCATCTGATTATCTTGATGAGTTAACTCTGAAGGTCAGTTTCTTCTTCTTGTCTAGGGTTTTATTGTTGATTGGCTTTGTGTTAAGGCTCTTCTTTGATGCTTGATCCAACTTATTCTGGACCTTTATAATAGCCCAAAATTAACTGATCAGATTTTCTCAGCTGTTCTGCATCTGATTCTTGCCCTGGATGTGTGGTACAGTTTTTAAGATTGTACTTTTTATGCAATTATGTCAATTCCAGGAGAAAGCTTCCTTTCCTCAGTTCCTTCTCCAGGAATCTTGATCTGTTCTGTTTGTTTTCACCCAGAATTTTCTCCCCGTGCTTTGATTTGTTTAAATTCTCTTCCTCCTAATTCTATGCCCCATTTTCCTATAACTTTTCAGTTCTGGGATCCTCTTGTCTTTCAGCAGTTCAGTTTAACCCCACCCTCTTTTTTTTTTTTTCTGTGAGTCTTTTCTACTTCCAATTTCTTCCCTGGTAGGGTATTCTGCCCCAAGGGGCCAGATGGGATCAATCCAGAAAGGTGGGTCACTCCTGAAAAGTCTGTCTTGCATTTAGATGGTCCACCTGACAGTAACTGGATTGAGTTGAGTGCATCACCTGGTAGCCACTGTGGTGTGTCTCTTTTCCCCCTCTGACCCATGGGGGCCCTTTTGTATGCAGCACTCTTCAGGGGCTTGTGTTCTACTCTGGGTCGCTATGGACGTGCATACCTGTTCCTTGATGTGCATAGGGTTCTAACTCATTCCTGTAAAGGGTAGGGAGGGAGGGGTCTGGGCTGCTGCCTCTGAGCAATTCCCCATCATTGAGGCAGAGGGAAGAACATCAGTGGGGAAGGATGGAAGTTTCCTACCTGATATGTTTCTCTTTCTTCAATTTAACATTTGTGGGGTTCTTCTCCAGTCTCTTGCATCCTCCAGAGTTCTAATCAAGTGTGATTTGTCCTTTTATTCATTGAATTTCTGGGGAGTTTTTTTCAAGGGATGACTTACGTTGCCATGTTGATGACGCCACGAGAAGATGTAGTTTTAATTTGTGATTCCTTGATTACTAAAGAAGTTAAAGATCTTAATTTTTTTTTTTAACCACTTGGATTTCATCTTTAGTGACTTGGCTTTTAAATCTCTTGCCTATTTTCCTATTGATTTATAGTCATTCTTTAGATAATTTGGATACTTGTCCTTTGTTGGTCCTTGGCAATTCTATATAAATTTTAGAATCACCTGGTCAGTTTACACATGAACACATGCACACAAGCCAAAACCTGTTGATAATTTGATGGGGACTGCATTGAATATAAAGATCAAAATTTGTAAGAAATTGATGTCTTTACAATATTAAGTCTCCCAATTTATGAACATGCTATATCTTTCCATTTATTTAGGTACCTTTAATGTATCTTTTGCCTTAGACCGTTTTGTCTGTAATTAACATAGCTACTTGAGCTTTCTTTTGGATGTATTTACATGGTAAATTGTTTGCCATCTTTTTACTTTCAATCTTTATGTTTCAGATATTTCTTGTAAGCAGCATTTAATTGTATTATTTTTAATCCAGCTTTGCTGTCATTGTTATTTCAAATGGAACATTTGGTTCATTTACATTTACTCTGATTTATTATATATTGGATTTTAAATCCACCATCTTATTTTGTGCTTCCTCTATTTCCCCTATTCTCTTTCTTTTTTTGGTGTGTGTGGGGGCGTGGAGAGTGGTGAAGTCTTCTGTATTGATTTTTTTTTTAGTACCTTTCCCTTTAAATTGTTTGGAAGTTTGTATGTTTTTAGTTGTTATTCTAGACTTTACAGCATGCATAGTTATTTTATCAAAGTCTAACGTTAATTTTCCTACAAAGACCTTAAAGTACATTTAACTCCATTTGCATCCCTCTAAACTTTTATGTTATTGTTGTCATTTATTTTAATTCCATCTTTTTCTTATATGATTTTGTTCTTGTTAATTTTTTAAATTTAGTCTTCATTTGGACCTTCTACTCTCTTTGCTCTTCTTTCTTCTTGCAACTTAGACTTGGAAAGTCCTATAGTAAGGGTCTATACTAGTAAACACTCACAGTATTTGCTTATCTGAAAATTATTTCATTTTGTCCCCTTTCTTGAAAGAATGAGGGAATCGAATTTTCAGGGTATTACTGGCTTCCATTATTGCATAGAAGTAGCAACACCCTTTTGAAGGAATATTTTTTCTGCTTAAAAAATCTTCATTTTACTTGATATTGTGCAGTTTCACTATGAAATGTCTGGTTGTAGTTTTCTTTTATGTAAACAATCTAGACTTCATTGGGCTTCTTGAATCAGAAGATCTGTGTCTTTCAACTGTGTGGGGAAATTGTCAGCAATAATTCTTTCAGATATTGCCGCTGTCTCTTTCTCCTTTCTTTCTGGATCTCCAATTAAACGTATGTTCGCCCTTCTCTATTTGTTTTCTACGTTCCTTAGATTCCTATTTTCTATCTCTTTATGCCTTTGTGCTGTTTTCCAGATAATTTCTTCTAATAAATGTTTTAGTTCAATAATTATCTCTTCAGCTTATCTAAACTCTTTGCAAATCTGTCTCTACTATCTATTCCTCTGGGTTTTTTTTAATAGCACATTTTTTTCATTGTATGCTTGGTTGTCATTTACTTTGAACTACTTATTTTCCTTGGAAAACTGTGTGTATAAATCCTTTGAGGCTCAGAATGAAAGTGCATTCTTCCAGAGAAGATTTGCATTTGTTAGGCAATGGGGTCAGATCGTGATAAATGCTGTGGAGAAAAATAAAATCGGGATTAGTGAGTGTGGAAGATGGAAGTTGCCATTTAAAATACAGTGGTTAGGGAAGTCCTCACTACAAAACTGACATTTGAGCAAGGACCTGAAGGAGAGACCGCCAACCTCATGGGCCTCGGAAGGAAGAACATTACCAACAGAGAGAACAAGAAAGGTCCTGAGGTGAGAACATCCTTGAGTGTGAGGCCAGTGTGAGTGTAAATAAGGGAAGATTAGTAAGAGATGCTATTATGTGATCAGGGAGAGGTGAGGACTTTGGGAGATCATGGTAGGGTCTTTGAGGAACTTTGTAAGGACTTTAGCTTTTAGTCTGAGTGAGATGGATTGCCACTGGAAGGTTTTTGAACAGAGGACAGGATGTGACTTAAGTTTTAAGAGAATCTCTGGCTTAGTTATATTAAGAGTAGATTGTAGGAATGCAAGGGCAGAAGCAGGGAGAATATTTTGGAGGCAATTGTAAATAACCCAGTTAGAAAATAACTGTGGTTATCTCAACGAGGGTTGTAGTTGGTACCACAGTAAGAAGTAGTAATACTTTGGATAAATTTTAAAGGCTTAGCTGATAGATTTGCTGGTAGATTGGATGTGGAGTAGGAGCAAAGGAAATGATGACCTTAAGATTTTTGGCTTCAACAAGTTTACTTGGAATGGGCAAGACTCTGGGAGGCTCATTTCTTGAAGGGAAATCAGGAGTTCATTTCTCACCATATAAAACTTTAAGGTGTCAGGCATCCAAGTGGAGATGTCAAGGACATTTGAGTTTGAGTTCAGTGGAAAGATCTAGCTGGAGCTATAAATATGAGAGCCATTCGTTTACAGATAGTATTTAAAGCCATGAGACTGGGTGACACACCTAAGGAGAGAGTATAAATAGATAATATTTAGGGAATGGTGAAATGAACCTGCAAAGAAGCCTGGTGAGGAATAGCTAGTGAGGTAGGAAATAAGTCAGGATAGTGTCCTATCTTTGCAGGGAGAAGGCGGTGACCAAACATGTCAAAAACTGCAGATATATTCTCCAAAATGAGGACTGATAATTGATCATTGCATTTAGCAATGTTAAGTCATTAATGACCTTCATGAGAGCAATTTTACATGAGCATTGTGGGTGAAAGACTGAACAGAGTGGAT
Organism: Cabassous unicinctus; assembly: GCA_029593785.1. Classification (NCBI taxonomy): domain Eukaryota; kingdom Metazoa; phylum Chordata; class Mammalia; order Cingulata; family Chlamyphoridae; genus Cabassous; species Cabassous unicinctus. The sequence continues at coordinate 34,977 of JAQZBX010004781.1, read as the reverse complement.
TTAGGAGAAAAACAGGAGAGAAATTAGAGATATGAATATAGGCAACTTTTTAAATGGAGTTCTGTTCTAAAGGGAGCAGAGCATTGAGATGGTATTGCTGGGGGGGGGGTTGTCATATGCTGTTTGTTTTTATCATGGGAGGACTACAGAATGATTCATATTCTTAGGAATGATCCTAGTAGAGGGGAAAAGTTGCAAGAGCAATTTTTTGAGTAGGTGAGAATGGAAGGGATCTAATTTACAAGTGTTCACATAGGAATAGAAAGGCAGTACTAAGGTAGGTTGATAGATGTCGTAGAAACTTGTAGAAATTCTCTTGTGAGGTTTTTAAAAAAATTTTTTTACATTAATTAGAAAACACAGTCTTTAGCTGCAGGTGAGAATGAGGGAGTCAAAGCTAGAGGTTTGAGAAAAACGTATACAAAGCAAACTAGGGAAATAGAAGATTGCCAGGTAGTTAAGATGTTAGAATAAAGTAATATAATTGTGACATCTGACATATATATATGTATATGCTATTTTTTAAAGGTAGCTCTAAAAAACTATATTAAAGGTTAAGGTTGTTTTGTAGTTTTCCTTTTTTGTGTGCTTTGACAGTAGGCTTGAGGTTATACTGTTTTAATAAAATGAGTTAGGAGCTTTCTCTTTCTTTGCTTTGGAATGGTTAAGAACTATAGCATAGAAATTTTGTTTTTTGAGAGCATAGATTTAAAATTACCATAAAACCATCTTAGCCCAAAACTTTTTCCAGGGATAGTGTTTTGAACACATTTCTAATTACTTATATGGTTATTGCCCTATCAAGGTTTTCTACCCCTTCTTGAATCCATTTTGATAATTCATTTTTCCATTTAATTCATTTATTAGGTTCATTACTATTAATATAGTATCCCTATAATTTTCTGTCTTTGTATTTGAAATTTTATCTATATTTTTATCCCTAATATTGCACACTTGTGTTTGAATCTCCCTTTTCTTGATTAGACTTGCCAGAAGTTTGCTTTTTTATCATCTTTCTCAAGTGTTTGGTTTGCTTATTTTTATTCTTGTTTCTTAATGAAAGCACTTAATGCTATTTATTTGGAGTATTTTTTAATAGTTTTACGTAACCATTTACATTTATTGGTATAGCAGGGTTTTTTTACTTATTTCTTGCATCTTATTTTATGCTGTTTACAGTGCTTTGCTTCTTTTGTTCCCTTGCTTTCCTTTGTTATCTTGATTGTTTTCTTTGTTCTTCTATTTTCCAGTGAATTAAGATTTTAAAATGTGAATTAAACAATATTTTTATTATATCTGTCTCTAAATTCAATATATATAAATATAAGTCCTTTATTAACATTAAGAATGGGAAGTATGGTGGTTGAAATTTTAGCAGACTTAAATTATCTTCTTTCCTACCCTCTCCTTCCCCTATCTTGTAAAAAGAATCAGGAATTTAATTACTATTTATCATTTTTTTTACACCATGAAGCTTCTTTTTAATATTAAATATTTTTATAATATTTGCCTTGAACTCACAACCACATTAACAGTTACTTAGATGTACCTATTTTGTTCACTTCACAGCTTACTAGTATTTCTTTATTATACCACATCTTCCCTTATCTTGAGTTTTTAATTCTGATTTATCTTTCTTGTGGATTTTTTCTTGTTTTTTTTTCCAGAAAAGATATTTAATAATAGACTTTCTGCATTCTTAAATATCTGAAAAATATGTTCCTTTGGCTTTCATGTGTGAAGACAATATAGAATTCTTGGTCACAATCATTTTCGTTTGGAGTTTATATTTTGTATCTTTGTTCCCATTTAAGGTATTGTTACCGTATTGAGATATAGGTATCTTTCTAACTATTGATCATTATTGGGAAAGACAGAGGCTGATTTGTACAGATGTACCCAGAAATATTACAATCCTTAAAAAAAAAAAGTTTTAGTATCTTTAAATCAAAGATTATATAATCTGTTTAAGACTTAATTGAAAACATGCCTTTAAATGTTTGTCTCTTCCACAAAGTATTTTTTACCATTGTTGCTGAAACCTGATTATAATTGAATTATAATTAAATTAATTGATTATAATTAAATGAATGCAGTCAAATAATCACTTTTCAAAGTCTACATATATTTTGACAATATTGAAATACAGCAGAGGAAACCTTTCTAATGTTTTAATCTTTACAAAGTAATAGCATGTTGATTTCAGATTTGAATTTTACTCTGAACTAACAAGAGTACTCATTCTTCTATGGCATCCTTTGTTCCTTTCTTTTTTTGCCTCTAGCCAATCTTATTGTTGGTGATTGAATTTTGAGGTTTAGTTTTGATTTTTGGTATTTCAGGTCCAGATTGTGTTCATACCATTGCTAATTATACTGCTGTGTTGGTTGGTATTATAATTTCCAAATGGAATTGAATATCTCAGGTTTAAAGGAAATGCTTTTATTCTGAATGTTTGAAAAACCTGAAGGAAGGAAGGGCCTAAATCAATCATACCCGAGTATAGTGTATAATTATTAGATAGTCAAAAACAACTGATTTTATAGGAACACAAATGTGTTTTAATGTGTCTATGTTTTCTTTTGGATTTTGTTATGCCTTGCTAAAATAAATATCTGTTTTAGTTGCTATTAATCTATTAATTTAATCTCTTTGTTACAAAACAAAAGGGAAATTATTTGTTCTGGATATTAGCAAAGACATAATTTCATTTTTGACACTTTTTTCTCTCCTGAGAGTTTCTGATTTGTACCTTACCTGGTAGTAGGAGGCGTGACAAGTTAATCTTTTTCTTTGCAGTTAGTTCAGTGGAAACAGAAAGTTTAGAGGTATTATGTCACTGACAATACTTTTAAACATAACATTTTCCTTTAGCTTAAAGGTTATAAAGTTCTTTTTACCACGCTTATCTGGAACACATCCCTTGTGGCCAGTCCCATTCTAGAATAGAGGAGAAGCCCCTACTTAGGGACTGACCCAGAAAACAGTAATTCAGGATAGAAACTCTGGTTGAATAGTGTGTGAGGCCAGCCTAGAGAACGAAATTCAGACCAGATAGCCTGAGTGAGAAAGGCAGTGGTGAGGAGTAAGAAAGGGGACCTCCAGATGAAGAGAGAGTTTTTGCTTTGTGTTGAAGAGACAAATGATCCTGGTAAGAACAATTTTGCAATAGGTAATGTCCTTGAAAGAGAAACTTGAATCAGAGTTCTTCATTGAAATATGATTGATGTGCTATTCTCTGGGGAACTTCATGATTTGCTCTGTTAAGCTTACTAATTTGAATTAATGAACTTTAAAATCAGTATGTGAGAGTATTTTAGGTACCCAGAATCATACTAGGTGCCAAGAAATAAAAAATGGCATTGTAAATAATTCTATCAGAAGATTTTTTGACATTTTGTTCAGTTTTTCAAATGGTAAATTTCTTCTTCTTTAAAATTATTAATATCATTATCATCTTATAAAAATTGGCTCACTTGCCTTCTTGGTTGTCTCAAATAGCTAAATGTGTATTTTGCACAGAGCACTCTGTAAGACATAGTATGGATTACATAGAAATACAGGAATACAGGACATAGTCCTTACCCTCTGCGGCTATTCGATTGGGAATATTTGTCCTAAGCACAAGTTAATTAACAGTACAAGGCAGGAAAATTTTAGACAAAATGAATAGTTGGAAATGGCCTAAATATTTGAATTAATAGTTGAAACAATAGTATTGTCTAATCATAATTACCTTTTAAACAATTCTTTCTTTTGAGCTGCAAAAACAGTATCTACATCTGCTATTTCTTCAACCACTACTCTTTCTTTCTTTATTTTTTTTTTTTAAGATTTATTTATTTATTTATTTATTTATCCCCCCCTTGCTGCTTGTGCTTGCTGTGTCCATTCACTGTTTTACTCTTTCTTTAATACACTTAAATTCAGATCTTTTTCTCTGCCACTTTTCTAAGGCACTTAAAGGTCACCAGTATTCTTCTTAATGCTAATTCAGAGTTTTTTTTTCTGCCTTTATTTTCTTTCCTCTTTACATACATTTGGCACTGTCATCCTGCCTCTTGACTTTGCTTCTATATTCTCTTGGCTTTTTTGGCACTTAACTAGCCCCACATATTCTTTCTACTCTCTAAATATACCTTCCCTGTATTCTGCCCCTTTTCCACAGAGTTTAGTCTTTGGCCTTCTGTGCTTTCTTCATTTATTCTCTGCCATTCTGATGACTTCCTTTAACACCAATATGTACAGTCTCCAACAATCTAGTTCTTTTACCCAAGTTTCTGCATTGCTTTCTACCAGAAAAGCTTGTATGGGTTGCAAAGTATTTTGACTTTCTGAAGCTATTCAGTCTTACAGACATAGATGTCACTACATTTATATTTTATTTTTAATTTAATTTATTTATTTTGAATGCTAATACATCCATATAGTCAAAATTCAAAAGCTACAAAGAGAATACAGTAAAATATCTGCCACTTACTGTCCTCCCAACCACCTACCTCCTTTGCCCAGTGAAAACTAATATCTGATTTCTTATATGTTGTTCCAGAGGTGTTTTATGTGAAAATCAGCAATTCTGTATAAATACCCCTATTTTACAGACAAACAAGTCATTAGTTGGCTCAGGTCACAGGTAAGGATTCCTCAGGTAAGGATTTTAATGTGAGTCTTCCAGTTAAAAATCTGCTAGATCTCAGATTCTATGTCCTGGTGTATTTCTTCTTGGTATATATCTCCTATTTTCTGGCTTTCCTCTAAAATCAGCTTATCCCCAAATTCTCTGTCTTTGTAAATGGAATCAATTCACTGGTCACCAGGTTTGAAATTTTGTAAGTCATTGAATCCTTTTAGTTCTTATCCTCATATATAATCTCCTTCAAAATATCTCTTAATTTCATCCTCTCCTCTCCATTCCTATAGCCAAGCTTTAGTTTACCACCTGCCTGAATTACATTGTTTGGCGTCTTTAACTCACAAGTCCTTTTGCTAATTCTGTATACCATTGCGAGAATAATCATCCCTAACACTTGAGATGTCATTTTTCCTCTCCAGGGGCTTCCTTTTTCCCTTTTCATAAAGTTTAAATTCTGCTGCCCAATTTTTCTATAAGCTAATATGACCTAATCCTACCTATTCAGCATTTATCTCTCTTAGTTTCCTTTCTTTTGGACATATCTCCTCCTGGGCTACAAATAGACACTCCATATTCTGTCATTATTTTCAGAGTTCTTGTTTGCATTATCTAACCTGTCTTCCTTTCCATCACCAGAAAACTACTCCAGCTTTCAGGTGCATTTCTATTCTTCTCACGATCATTTTTGCTGCTGCTTTTTTTTTCCCACCCTAATTTTTCCTTTACTTACACATTCTTGCTTTTAATGAACAGATGAAAACTAAGAAGAGCATAGAAAATTGTGCCTCAGTTCCCCATAAACCCTAATTGAAAGTTTCACACTGTTTTATTAGGAAGAGGTAAATTAAGTACTAGCTATAAATGCTTAATAGAAAATTACCCAACAGTTTTAGTAATAAAATGGATGAACATTTAACCAAGAATTACCAGATTAGTTAAAAGTATTATATATCCAATCAAGCCTCTTTCAAACCTTAGAATGGTGCAAATAATATACTCACAGGGCATGGAACTATATAACCCTTCCTTCTCTATTAATCAAAGGGGCCAGGCTTGGGGCTTGGAAGTCACCAACCAAAGTCATCACTTTAAGAGTGCTAATTTTTAAGAGGTTAAATTCAGAAGAGTCTGCAGGTATGTAGGAATTGATGAATTCTAGTAAGATAGTATTTATATTGGTTACGATTCTTGGTTGACAGTGGTAGAATTAAAATCTATCCCCAAATAGTTTAACCAACAAAGGAAATGTATTGGTTTCAGGCATCTGTTTGGTTTTGGGCATATGTATGGTTTCAGGTATAGCTGGATGCAAGAAAACAAATGATGTCATCAAAACATCTCCTTATTTACATATGTTAGCTCTGATTTCTTTATGTTGGTTTCATTCTCCAGAAAGTTTTCCTTATGTGGTACACCAAGAAGTTTTCCTCCCCATAGGAGACACAGTTAAGATATTGTCATATTTTAATTTTGCATGTGAAAAAACAAGGCCCAGATAACTGCTGCTGCTGGGTGTTTTTGTTTGTTTTTTTCTTGCTACTGTTTTAAACTAGGTTTTCTTTTAATTGAAAAAGTAATAGATGTACATGATAAAAAAAATTCAAGTTTCAAAGTGGGAAAGATAAGTCTTTTTTCCATCTTCTTGCCTCCTCTACATCAGCGATCACTGTTATTACTTTCTTATGTGTCCTTCTGGACTTATTTCATCCATAAGCAAGCACACGTGTGTGTGTCCCCTCTTTTGTCTGTACAAATGAAAATATACTATATATATGTTCTGAATCTTTTGTTACCTAACAATGCATCTTGGGGAACATTCCATTTTAGCAGGAAGATCCACTGTATTCTTTTGCCAGCTGTGTGCTACTCCCTTTATATTTCTAGTCTTCCCTTAATGGACATTAGAGTTGTTTCCAGTACTCTTAGTGTTATTATTTACATTGCTGCAATGACTAGTTGTAAAAATCATCTTTGTGAACATAAATTTCTACAAGAGGAATTTCTGGGTCAAATGACATGTACATTTTTAATTTTGATAGTTAATGCCAAATTACCCACCCTTCATTTTACCCTCCTAATAACTACATTAGAACAACTGTTTCCCCACACTCTTTTTAGTGTTATGTATTATCAAACTTTAATCTTAAACAATCTGATAGTGAAAAGTAACTGATTTTAATTGAAATTTTTTAAATTATGAGGCTAAGCCTCATTATTTAAAAGACATTTGTATATATTATTTGAACTACCAGTTTTTCTTTTGCATTGTTTGCCTATTTACTAGTAAGAGCTTTTTTTTATTAAGGTTATATAGTAATATAATTATATGATATTTTAATATTTTAACTATTAAGGTTCTTTATTGATCTCATGTGCTGTGGATTTTTTTTCCAGTTTTGTCAATTATATTTTGATCTATTATATAGTTTTGGGTTTTTTTTGTTGTTGTTGTTTTTTTAGGAGGTTCTGGGGATTGAACGCAGGACCTCCTACATGGGAAGCAGGCACTCAACCACTTGAACTACATCCGCTCCCTCTAGTTTTATTTTACCCAATTCCTGGCCATTTGTCTTAGCATTGTCATTAAATGTTCCCTCTGATTTGAAATGCCACCATTATAATATATTAAATTATAATATAATTTGAATCTATTTCTGGACTCATAGTTCACTGCATTGGAAAAAAAACTTAGGATCTTGTTTATGTTAATTGATTTTTCTATTCATGGACAGATAAAAACTGTTTTGATTTCTGTAGGTTTATTATACTTTTTAAAATTATTTTTAATTTTTTTTTTTAGGAGATACCGGGGATTGAACCTGGGACCTTATACATGCAAAGTATTTTTTCTGATATTTTATTTTTCTGAATGATCGTTAGAATCAGATTATCTAAGTCCCTTCCCCCCAAATCTTTTTGATATTTTAATTGGGATCATATTGGATTATTTATTGTTTAATTTACCCCTTTCTGAAATTTTGCTGCTTCCCCCCATCCCCAACTTTGTTTGCCTCATTTGTGAACCTTTGTCTTTGTGGGAAGGTAGGAATTAGTTTAATTTGACGAGGTGGTTATTTGACTATTTGTATTACATGTACTCATGTGGTGTAGAGTCCTAAGATACACGGTATAAGGCAAGGATCACTGTACTATGGGCATATATTCACAGTTCATTGTATTGAAAGAAAAACTTAGGATCTTGTTTTTGGTAATACATCAGATCGCCTTAGTCAGAAGTAGAGTAAGTGTTCACAAATGGGAGGAAGATAGCTCACTCACTTGTAAACCAGATAGAAGTGCCATATTATTTTTTAAAAATACACATATATGAACTAATATTCATGTCTGTTAGCAAAGCAGAAATATGGTAGAACTGATTGTGAGAACTAAACAGTACATAATTCAGAATAGTCTTAATAAAAAGTCATTCATATGATGACTTTTTTTTTAATAGACTTTATTTTTTAGAAGAGTTTTTGATTTACAGAAAAATTGAGAAGATAGTAAGAGGGTTCCCATATACCCTGTACCCCGTTTCCTCTATTGTTGAAATCTAACATTAGTAAGGTACTTTTGTTAAAATTAATGAACCAATATTGATAAATTATCATTAACAAAAGTGCATACTTTATTCAGATTTCCTTAGTTTTTACCTAACATCCTTTTTTCTGTTCTAGGACCCCATCCAAGGTCCTACATTACATTTAGTTATTATGTTTCTTTAGGCTCTTCTTGGCTGTGGCAGGTTGATTTAAGTTTTTTATCATGGAAAACAAATGTTGATATGTAATTTTTCTAAAACCTAGAAAATGTAAACTGAGACAATTTAGAAGAGTATTGTTGTTTTAACATCTGTGTTTATTCCTCTTTTGCATTTCAGGCACTCTGTGAATGTGCCCTCCAGACTCCTTATGACAGCTTAAAACTAGGAATGTTGTCTGTCCTTTCCACACTGTCAGGGACCATCGCCATCAAACATTACTTCAACATAACTCCAGGTAAGGAGGGGACATTATTTCTTTCATGTTGATCTTTCAAGTTATTTCAAGTTGTGTCCTCTATAAAGTTTTAGCACCAGAAAGGTTTCATTTATTTGATTTATTTGAAAATGATTTCTTAACTAATGCCTGTAATAAAATCTGCATCATTGATCTTAATTCAAGGATATTGTTTTTCTAGATTTGGCCTTTTATGAATTTTTGTGGATGAAACAATATTTTAAGGATGCTTAAAATAGCAGATTTGCTTTTGTATGTCTCTGACTCAGTGTGCCCTTTGAATTTAAGTACATTTCAAAGGCCAAGTAGTTGTAAATTTTAAAAGAAAATGTCATATGCTTCCTTTTAGCTGTGTATTATCTCTCTGGCAAATGATTAAAATAAAACTTCACTCCAGTTCAATAATGCTTTCCTAGTTGCCTATTTAAGATGATTAACTCCAAAATGCCTTCATTAATGCCCAGTGAAGAACTTGCTTACCTAACATATGTAAGGCTAAAGTTTTTTTATTTTTTTAAATGAAAGATTTGTGTTGTGAAATATCTATTGCTTCCTTTTCTAGTCAATTAATTTAAATTTAATTTATTAACTATAATGTGCATTTGGCCTTTTTATGCCTGCAAAACATATGAACTGACTTTCTAGGTGAAAGGAGTTCCCTACCACATAAGCCTTCAAAGGAAGCTAAAAATATCTGATAGTCTATTACCAAGCCTTCCTTCTAGCTAGGGTGCAAACATGTGGCTGGACTCAACTGATCATTTTACATACCACAGACTGAATTGGGAGCCAGTGACAAAAAAAAGTAGAGAGGAGAGAATCCATTCTGGTAATATAGCAATGACCATGGGAACATCCAGTTTCTAGGTACACTGTAGCAGTGGCTGTTTGCCATTCTGGTACCTGTGGTAGCATGTAATCTGTGTCATCAAGTGATAAGTAACAGCAGCTGGACTAATTCCACGGCATGGTTTGGATTGTGTTCTTTGTTGCTCTCTACCCTTACCAATTCTGAGCTTATTAGTTTTCCAGCCTTCCTGTAATTCTCTAAGCTACTCTGTAGCAGTTATCTATCACTAGATAACAGGTCACCTCAAAACTTAGTGGCTTATAAACATGACCATTTTATTTACTCTTATTCTGGGGGTCAGCAAGTTTGACTGGGTTCAGTCGGGCAGTTCTCATGCAGTTCTCACATACAATTGCAGTCAAATTGAACCTTGACCAAAACTGGATGGTTTAAGATGGCAGTTGAAAGGCTTTCAGCTGAGGCACTTTGGGTCTCTTCCATGCGGCTGTCTGGCAGACTAGCTTGGGCTTGTTTATATTATGTTCTCAGGGTTCTAGCTATAGCAAAAGAAGGCAAACCACCAATACATAAGCATTTTTTAAGGTTTTCCTTGCATCATGCCTTTTTTTTTTTCTTTTTTAGGAGGTATTGGGGATTGAACCCAGGACCTCATACATGGGAAGCAGGTGCTGAATCACTGAGCTATACCTGCTCCCCAGTGAGACTTTGTTTTTTCTCATTTGTTTGTTTTTAGGAGGTACTGGGGATCAAACCCAGGACCTTGTACATGGGAAGCAGGCGCTCAGCCACTTGAGCTACATCTGCTCCCATGCATCATGCTTTTTAATGTCTTATTGGGCAAAAACAAGTCACATGGCCAGGTCTAGAGAAGTGGAAAATTAAATACCTCTTGATGGGAGGAGTGGGAAAGTCACATTGCAAAAAGGTATGCCTATAAGAGATGGAAAAGATTATCACAGCCTTCTTTATAAACAATCTACCATATACCCACTGTGCTTTCAGTAAGTTGCTACATAAATTATCCAATCTCAGTTTCTTACTTGCAGTTCATTTCTTTGACTGAAAACACACTTTGGAAGAGCTGCAGTAGGCAAAGTATTAGTATCTCATAACTTAAAAGTGCTTTCCCAAATAGGATCTCATTGGTTCTTTATAAATAACCTTTCAAGTGGAAGTGAGACAGGTGCAAAGGGCTTTATAAGTATTGAAACTGATGCTGACTAAGGTTTGATAATATATCCAAAGTAACATATTTATGAAGTGCTTAAGCCTAGACCTGAATCCAATAGCAAAATATTGTCCATCAGAAGGGGATAAATAGCATAAAAAATTCTATCGGTGGGGGACTCATTACAGAAATTATGATATACCACTACAATAGAGAGTAATGCAGTTTATTAAAAAGAACATTCTGGTATAGAGCAATCTCCATGTTTATTTAAAAGGAAATAAAGCAAGGGCAGAAGAGTGTGTAAAAAAGGAAGAAAAGGAATATACATGTTTGCAAACATACAGACTTTTTGGAATGATTCACAGGTACTAATAATAGATGAATAAGGGACAGTAGACTAGGAGGAAGAATTCATTCACTAACCTTTTACTTTTGTCTCCCTTTTATAAGTACTTCTTGAACCGTGTGACTTTATCTTAGAAAATCATTTTAAAACAAATAAAAATTAAATAATTTTTTCCCTAAAATGTTAACATAGAAAAATCACTTAAAAATATTCTATATTAAGAGCAGGATATTGGCTAGTATATACATACCCTGATTTTGTATGAATTTTTAAATTATAAGTATACATAAGTGGGAAAAGATTACAAATTAATATTCCAGAAAGTTAACAGTAAGGTCATTCTGGTTTGTGGGATTTGGAATGATTTTTATTCTCTTCTTTGGCTTTTTCTGCTTTATTTTCCTCCCATTTTTCCATGAAGAGTCTTGATAGGGAAAATAAAAAGGAAAAAGCAAGTTGCAAAACTGTGTAGAAAAGGAAAAAGAAAGAAAGAAATTTATGTTTATAAATTTATAGATGAGTTTGCATAGCACATAGACCAGAAAAAGAATGGAGGAAATGCGATTTTCATAATTTTGTAAAAAATGAACATACCGTTTCATTTTTCTTACCTTTGCCTGTGTGAAAATCACTGAGGCTTTCACCTAAGCTAGTGTTTTTATATTAAACTAGAAATGAGTAAGTTGACTGTATGTCCCACATTGCCTGGGATAGTCTTGGATTATGCCTTTTGTAAGTATTAATACTGTCCCCTTCAACCTCAAAAATATCTCACCCTTGGGAAGAGAGACAAGTTTGAAATTGACCATGAAATATGGAAAAAACAGGGGAAAGGATGACAGGAATGCAAGGTTCTTCTAAAGAAGTTAAATAAACTTTTAATATCCTTATTTGTCTTGAAGCTTACTCACTTAAATTTAGAGTTTGTTTTTTCTTCTTTATTCTTATTAGAGTTTCTTTACTGTAAATAAAAATATTCACAACAGAAGCCATACATCACAAAATTTCAAATGTGGATTTTAAAAGTTGCTGCAATTTATAGCTTAAAACTTAGGTATAAAGTACAAGAGTGCTACATAACCAACAAGTTTTATGACCTTTATGGCAAGGTACTTAATATCTTGGGGGCTTTGATTTCTTCTGTAAAAATAGAATGTTCAATCAGATGATCCCAACACCCTTTCCAGCTCTAAAATCATGAATTCTTTTGTAAACCTTTTGAAGTATAAATATAAAACATACATGCCAACAGTCTGAGGTGGGGAAAGCACACTTAAAATATTGAGTTTCTCTTTTCTCTCCTAAGTTATGGTTTTATGCGACAAGAAGCCTATAAGGACATCCATTTTAATCAGAATCCATTTGAACTCCCAAGATACATTTATAGTTGTTTTGGCTTTTGCACTATTTCTCAGTCACTTTTTAATACTTTTATAGGAAAGTGCTACATTGATTTTAGATCCTAGTTATTATGAAACTGTTGGCACATACCTATTCTAAGTACCTTGACAAAGGAAAGAGAAATGGTGATGTATAATGATGGTGGGGGAAAGGTAGCAAATTTTGGTACAGTTTACTATAGAGATTTTCTGTTGAAAATGAGAAAAGTAAACCTATAATTTGAAATACTTTTGAGCTGTGTAAGTGAATTTCCATCTGTGCTTCTTTTTTCTGCTTCTTTAGGAAATGTGGGTTCTTCCCCCAGATCGTCTGATTTAGTCAAATTAGCCCAAGAATGCTGTTACCACAGTAACAGAGGCATTGCAGCTCATGGAGTGAGAGTCTTAACTAACATAACTGTCTCTTGTCAAGAAAAAGGTAAGTTTGATCTAGACAGATATTTTGTACAAACTTTTGGATTGGAGCTTTGGGCACAACTCTGTGTTGTTTGGATTTTAAATCCCTTGTTACTTTTAGCATGTGAGCTTAGATATATTATAGTTGCCTCCTTTCAAAGTGTTTTTAGAGCAAGCTTTTTCAAGGCTACTTAATCCTTGTGAAAAAATAAAAAATATGAGACCTCAGGCTTCAGATTGTAGAACTGAAAGTTTTTGTAAAGCATTGCCCATTTTTTCCCACTGCTTACCTTTATATGTATGGTGCCATTGATAGCGATTGCTTATGACTGTACCTCTATGATATCAAGGCAATCTGTTCACTTGTACAAAAACCTAGAAAGTTTAGGAAAAAATATCTTAAGTTATTAAGGGACTTAAATAAATAGTTTCGGCTACAGGCAAATGACTTAGAGCAATGTGAACTGAAATTGCATAGAACTTATCTCTAGCTATCTGTAGCATTAAACTAATGTATATAAGAAAATAATGTATGTAGTTCATTCATAATGAGTTCCTAGCATCTTTTGACCTTAAGACTTGAAAGAGTTCTGCAGGTATTCAAACCACAGGGATTCCATCTGTTTCAGTGCTTATTTTGATCTTTATTGAGGATCATAACCTCAACAGTCTCTCTTATCTCTACTAGCTTTCATCACTGCTAGTTCCTGGTTATCTATATATATTTTTAGCCCCCTAACTTTCACTTACCTTTACACTGTTGCCAAACCCCTGCACTAACTCAGGAGACTTTTCCTTAAGTTGTATGTTGATCCCAATTTGAATAATTAAACCTGCTTTATTTTTGGCTTGGTAATGAGTCTTTTTTACCATGTAAAAAAACTGTGGTATGTATTCAAAGCTAATATATCTTAACTGCAGTTAACTAATACATTCAGAACTTTCTGGAACCTCTGGAGAAATATCAGCCCTAAAGTAGTGAAAAGATGAGATGTCTAAAGGGTTCATTCTTTATGGTCTGACTTAAAACATTAATGGGATTATGTAGGGTCTTCATTACTTCTTAAAAGCAGTTCAGCTTTCATTAGAAGCTGAAAAAATTTACATCCTAGGTGAAAACAGACCTGCATAATTTATTTCTGATTAGGAAGATTAACACATAGTGAATTCTTTGATGTTCCTAGTATTTTCCTTAGCTAAGCTATTTCATATATGTCATATGTAGTAGCTATTTCATTTGTTTTATTTATAGCTTTGGACCTTAGCTCTTGATTTAAAGTATGTATATATTTTTATAATCTTCAATAAAGTGGTGGAAATACAGAAGTCTGAGGTAGCCTTTACATTTCCACAAGTAATGCCACATGTCCTTATTCAGGAAACTTAACTTTATGCATTTCAGTGTTTCCTTTATCTTAGGCTGCTTAATTTTTTTTCTGTATGTGTATGCACGTGCACATGCTTGATCATTTATAAAACTGTTTTTCCTCTAGACCTTTTGGCACTGGAACAAGATGCTGTGTTTGGTCTGGAATCCCTTCTAGTGCTTTGTAGTCAAGACAACAGTCTAGGTGCTCAAGCCACTTTAAAGGTGAAGACATCACTTATTTTACTATAATGTCTGTTTTTATTGCCTAACCTAAGGTCAAATAGCAAATATTTTAAGCTTTGAAGGTCATTTGTTCTCTGTCTCAGCTACTCAGTTCTACCATTGTAGAGCTAAAACAGCCAAAGACAATATGTAAAATAATGGGTATGGCTATGTTCCAGGTAAATTTTATTTATAAAAACAGACAGTAACCTAGATTTGGTCCAGATTTCAGACCCGTGCCCTAAACAAACATTTGCCCTTGATCTTCACTCTGAAAACTGGCCTTTATTAAGTTGTAATAGATATATAAGATAAGGTCCTAGGCAGTATAAAATCGAAGTTAAATAGATAAGTATTTATTTCCTGAGTGTCGAAGCTATACATTTTCGGCCAAGGGAATAATTACTGTGAAGAACTTTCACCTTCACTTAATTACAGAAATCCTCTTGGAAATGTTTATGATTTTTAAAATGTGAAATGAGACTACTCTTATTAGATGAACTATGAACTTTAATTTGTTATGGTGCAAAATTAATAATAATTATAAAAGAAACAGGGTTAATAGAAGCAAAAGGCTGTTAGGTAGACATTGGAAAATGTAAGAACCTTAGATTTTCCAGTGTATGGTTTGAAGGAAGTCATGACTCATTTTAGCAGGTTAAGAAAATAACTTGGTCTTAGTAGTGAACAATAAAGATACTAGTACCATTATGAAGAAGCTGATAATCAAGAGGTGGCAGAAATAAAGGTAGTGGGCAACGTGTGTTTGGCAAGTGGTTCATCCCCAGAATCCCCTTGGAACCACAATACTTTTTTTTTTTTTTTTTTTCAACAATACATTTATTTTGAAATTAAAATTTTTAAAAAGGCAAAAACAAATCCTTTCCCCCCAGTTTTAGGTGTCTGTAAAACATTGGACTGGGCACATAGATGGTAAGAAAGATCCCCACTTTAGAAGAGCTTCCCATCTAATGTAAGATTTATGTAAGCAACTATAATAATTAAGCAGAATGCAGTAAGTTCTCCTAGTAAAAATAAAAGTGTAATTCTAATGAGAGCATAGAGTTGGGAGTGGTTAATTCAACTAAGAATATTAGGGAAGACATCAGCAAGTAGATGGTATATGAATTGAGCCTTGAAAGATGGAGTAGAATTTCATTATTTGGGAAAGATCATTTGAACATGAGGGACCACTCATGAAAGCAGAATGATGAGGAGCCTGCTGCAGCTGGATGAAATAAGAAAAAGATTGGAAAAGTAGTTTATAGCTCCATCATGGAGGTTATCAAATATGCTGAGGAACCTGGCCTTGATTCTGTAGATAATAAGGAGATGTTAAATTTTTCAAGTATTTAGGCATGCCCTAACCTTTGTTGTAATTACTACTGTTGTTTGAGTTTCTTTTATGTGCCAAACTTTGTTGAAGGCTTGTATGTATATTTCTGTCAATCTTTACAGTAACCCTGAGGTGAAATCACTCTTATATTCATGAAGAAATTAAGGCTCAGAGAGAGGAAGTAAATTACTCAAAGCTACCCAGCTAATAAGGGACAGGCTGGGCTTCAACCCTGGGTATTTCAGACTCCAAAGTTCATCATGTCTTTTAACACCACACAGAAAACTACATGGTTGTAGTGTGAAGGATGGGTTGATGGGTCCATCTCTTCATGATATTGGTATGAGGGAGAGATTCATATTGTGGTAGAGAGAATAGAAAAGTGCTAAAAGAGGTGGCTACTAAAGACTTGTCAAAAGTGGAAATGGTTGGACTTAGCAACCAGTTGGCTTTGTAAAGGTGTGAAGACTTTTGGGTTTCTAGTTTTGGTGGCTGGGATATTAATGAGACTATTAACTAGACTTGAATAGGAGAAGCTCTAAAGCCATTTAGTTTTTAGATTGCAGTTGAGAAATGACTGAAAATTGGAAGTCTCTCCCCCATTTCAGTGTGCTTAAGCATCATCTTTTTAAAGTGCAAAATCTCAGTAACCCTAATCCCCATTTAAATTAAATTTGAGATCAGTGGGGCCCAGAAATATATATATTTTTATTAGCATCCTGGGCAATACCAGTATAAGTAGCTTACAAACCACACTTCAGAAAAGTAATGAAAATGCAGTAAATGATCATATTTAATTTGGGATATATTTGTCTCTTCAGCATTATTCCTTATGATTTTCTTCTCAAGCCTTTTTTTAAATAGTCTTAGATTGAAATGATTGGTCGGTGTATAGTCCTGATTTGGTCTTATCTTAGTTTTAAACATGGTGCACTTTGCAAATCCTAATATGGGACTCAGTATACAAAGTGTTCCTTACAAAGAAGAAGAATGTTATGCCTACAAAAAATCTACCCTTGATTTTTTTCCCCAATAAATGTATAAAGTTCTTTTCTTTAAAGCTTCACTTAATACCTTCAAAGTCTAGTGAGTTGACTGGCCCATTTTCTTTTTGATGTGCAGATTGCTCTGAATTGTATGGTGAAGCTGGCCAAGGGCAGGCCCCATCTTAGCCAGTCAGTGGTTGAGACCTTGTTGACTCAGGTACACAGTGCTCAGGATGCTGCCCGGATCCTGATGTGTCATTGCCTGGCGGCCATTGCCATGCAGCTGCCAGTGCTGGGGGATGGAATGCTTGGGGACCTCATGGAGCTCTACAAGGTGATTGGCCGATCAGCCACAGACAAGCAACAAGAACTTCTGGTAAAGAGCCATCTTTTGAACATGTTGTTGATGAATAGGATCTGGTTGAGTGGGACTTTACTTAAAAAAACAAACAAGCACACAAAAAATAGATTAAACTAATTATTTAAGATCAATAGTATGCTGAAATCAAAACAGAATTAGAGGGAGTGGATGTAGCTCAAGTGGTTGAGCATCTGCTTCCCATGTACAAGATCTCAGGTTCCATCCCCGGTACCCCCTAAAAATAAACGAAAAAACCAACTCTCATTGGGGAGCAAACGTAGCTCAGTCGTTGAGCATCTGCTTCCCATGCACAAGGTCCTGGGTTGAATTTCTGGTACCTCCAAAACAAAAAAAAACACAGAGAACCATGTACTTCTTACTATTTTCACTTTTGATATGGAAAACCCTATTTAGTTCAGATTTAAAACTGGCTTTCTTCCTCAGCCCTGTCAAGGCAGCTTAGTGAAGTCAGAGCCTTCAATCTAATGTTTTTGTTTTATTCCATAAGAAAAAATGAAAATGAAATTTTTTTCTATCTTATACAAAGCAAATAAATAATAAACTAAATCTCTTTCGTACTTCAAAAAATTTAAGTTAAACATCTAAAGATAACAATGAATATAAATTAGCCTATCTCTAGAATCTCTTTAGAAGTTTAGGATCCAACTTAGACTTCTGTATATGTTAGAGGTTAGGCAGGGTGGCTACTTAGAAAGAAAGAGAACCTGTGGAAATTATAATATTTAGTTATAAAGTTCTCCAAGGCCCAGAGTAGGCTACATTGTAAATAGGCATACATTATTGGTAAGCCATAAACTGGCCACTCCTTATTGTTCCAGTTCATCTGAATTTAGGGCTTGGGGGAAAAGTCGTGAAATCATTTGTTCAAACTTGTGTTTATATTTAGTCCTCCAGAGGGGATTGCATAAAAGATTGCTTCCATTTCATAATTTGCTATCAGAAAAGGTTACCCTGATAACTAAATGGCAGTGGTCATGGGAATGACATCATAATTATCACAAATAAAAATGTGGACCTTTGTATGGATCAGCTTTGGAATACTAAGAGGCAGTTAGCCAAATTTATTTTTTATTGAAGTGGCATTTTGAACATTTTTTGTTAGTACTACTTTAAGGAAATTTAAAATTATGAAACCTAACATTCAAAAAAATACATATAAGAAATAATACAATGAAAACTTTGCATCCACCACCCAACTTAAGAAAAAAATAAATATTACCAATACAGTTGAAGCCCCTTGTGTACCTCCCTGCTAGCCTCTCTTCTATACTCCAAGGTATAACTACTATCCCGATTTGGTATTTATCATTCCATGCATGTTGTTATACTTTCACTACATAAGTATATATCTCAAAATAATTTGTAATAGTGTTTTGCATATTTTTAACTATATAAATATTATGCTACATGTAATCTTTTCCATTTTGCCTATTTTGCTGTTGTGAATCTTTGTTGATATGTATATATCCCTGGTTCATCTATTTTACTGTTAAAATATTTTGCTGGTGATAATATCATAATTTATTTCTCCATATTTATGGGCATTGTTTCCAATTATTTGCTATTGTAAGCAATGCTCTGAGTCAATGAAATTGCTTAATGGCTTCATAATAAAAAATTAATAAATGTCAATGGAGGGGAGCTGGTGTAGCTCAGTGGTTGAGCACCTGCTTCTCATGTACAAAGGCCTGGGTTCAATCCCTGGTACCTCCTTAAAAATAAAAAAGGCAATGGGAAACAAATTTTGGGGTTGTTTTTATTTTTTATGTGCTCAAATTATCTTTTCTCCCTTTGGGGTAGGTTATCTATGGTATTGGATAATTATATGATTTTCTTACTTCTTATTCAATGTTAGGTGAGTTTGGCTACTGTCATTTTTGTAGCCAGTCAGAAAGCATTATCTGCTGAAGTAAAAGCGGTAATTAAACAGCAGCTTGAAAGTGTCTCTAATGGATGGACTGTATACCGGATTGCCAGACAGGCATCCAGAATGGTATGTATGATCCTTTTTAGTGGACTGGGTTTGTGGAAAAAACAGATTATAAATCTTATATAGTATCATTATTAGTCACAGTCAAAACTGAAAATAAACATGAGAACCTTTTAGTCATGGATTTGGAAGTCATGAAGGAAAGGGCCTACTTTCTAACTTTTCATATCTAATAATGGTATATTGATGATATACGTATATTGTTGGTACATATATGGGGAAGTTCCACAGGAATATAAAAAATCTGAGTTCTTTCTGGCTTTTGGTTGTTAATGCCACTTTCATTTTGCTCTATATCATTATAACCAAGGCCATGTCCCACCACTGCTTCTGTCCGTCTGCCTTTATAAATACACCACATCTTTTTTACCTTCCTCTCCCCAAACATGTCTTTCTTGAGTGGAAACAGGAAAGATTTAGTATGCTGTACCTTTCTCAGCCATATGGAAAGCCTATTTTACTAATTTTATTTGGAAGGAAATGCAGAGCTTAGAAAGGACAAAATCTGTGGGGAGAAGTCTGGAGAGCAAAGTGCGAGGTGACTGAAGCATGCGTTCTCAGTTTTGCAGTGTTTCTCCAATAGGGGGAGGAGTACTGTTAGCAGGACAGTTCTTCACTCTAATGAACTGTCCCAAGCATTCAATCATTGCAGGACATTTAGTATCCCTGGCCCCTCGCATGGCAATCACTCACCTATTCGCCCTTCCCACCCCCAGTCATCAAGAGAACCAAAAACAGCTTTGTACATTATACAGTCCTGCTCCTCTTAATAATCATTGCTGGAATTTAACTGGAGTTCCCCTCACTTGCACTAAATAGCTTATCCAGGAAGACATGCAATGAGTTTATATACTTTCTGTATTTTGAACTAAAACGTTAGACCTGGGTTCTAGTTAATTCCTTTTTTTTTTTTCTCTTTGACACTGTTTTAGTAAAGAACTTCAGGCATTATGTTACATAAAAGCAGCTCAGCATATTTTCTCTGTGGAAATATTTGGACTCAATCTCAAAGAATTATGTAATATGAGGAATGATTGTTAAAACCTGGATCCAAGGTTTCATTTTGTCTTTTAGCTGCTGCATCAACTATTTCAAGTGTAAGAATCTCACCGTGTGCCCCTTCTTTTCTCTTTTTCTCTTTCTTTGTCTTTTTTTAAATTAGGGTAATCATGACATGGCCAGAGAGCTTTATCAGAGTTTGCTGACTCAGGTTGCCTCAGAACACTTCTACTTCTGGCTGAATAGTTTGAAGGAGTTCTCACAGGCAGAACAGTGTCTGACTGGATTGCAAGAGGAGAATTATAGTTCAGCACTTTCTTGCATTGCTGAGTCTTTAAAATTCTACCACAAAGGGATTGCTTCCTTAACAGTAAGTCCTCTTAATTCTCCTTTGGTAATGATAACTTGTGTGCAGATAGTCTCCCTCATCTTTTTGGGTTATCCTTTTTTACCTACCTTGAAAAACTTGCTGATGTATATATATTTGGCAATATCAAAGTAATAAATAGGACCTGAAAGTAAAACTTAATTAGTAATTAAGATACTTAATTACTTCTACCATCTTTAGCTTCATCAACGTTTATCATTTTGTTTTTGTAAGGTACCGAGTACCACATAAGAATGACTGCTGAATCCATGCAGAAAGAATAAGTGGTATAGAGCTAGGATCCTTCCTTTCTAGACTTCTGTTAGGAAGGCCCCAATCTGGGGCACTACCACCATCAAACGTAAAAACTCATCCCTTCCTCCCCCTTTCATGCCATTTTCTCTGACAAAAAAAAAAGTGAAGGGGTTGCAGAGAAAGCAGACCCTTAACTTTTCTTATATTTTCTTAAAATTAATTATATTCCCATATAAGAACCTATTGCATAAAACAAGCATTTTCTGTATTAATTCAAGGACTTTTCCCCCATAAGAGTTTAAATAATCACCATTAAACATTTTTAAAATATTGTCATACAACATTTAAAATTGTCAATATTTAAATGGGGTTATAAAACTTTTGGTACTTACATACATTTATCACATATCTAAAGTATTTTTAATGGTGTGCCATCCCAAAAGAAATACTTCAAAGTAGAACCAGAAATAAGCAGATATCACAAAAGAGACAAAAAGTTCAGACTACTATGGGCACATAGCTTTTGAAGTATTATTTTTTTACTAGTATTAATTGACTGCTGTTTAAAACAGGAATAATGGCTCCTCTCCATTTTAAAGGGTAGTTAACTCCATGAATTCTTCACTCTTGATTATTCTGGGAAAAGATTTGTTGTTGCCTATATCAAGCTAATAAATGCCTCACAAAATCAAAAGTTTCCATTTTTGGTTCAGATTAATAGAATTATTTCAATTCTCGTTGATGTGGAACAGAAAATTTTTTATCACTCAGAGCAATAAAAATTGCAAGAACCATGAAATAATAGGCTCCTAAAACAGTGAAACAGATACAATTAAATTTTTGGAAAATTCTATTGAAAATTCAATACTCTCTTTTAATGATTTATGCGGTATGTCTTTAATGGGGCTTGACAGTAATTAAGGACTGAATTCTGGATCCAATTCAGTTGACAGGCAGGAGGTCCATGCCTTTGTCTAGGCTCTACCATTACACTCGGTGGGACCATAGGCAGGTCTTTGGGCCTTATATTTTCTTCTTTTGAAGTGAAAAACTTCTTTTATTCAACAGATTTTAAGCACTTGCCATGTGTCCAACACTGTGCTTTGGGGAATACAAAAAACAAGGAATGATTCACCACTTGAGAATAATCTAGAGGGAAAGGCAGTATAATCCTTACAGTCATTTGAAACTTCCCACATTTCTGATTGTATCAAGGTGTTTTAGATTTTTTTTTTTTTTTTTTAATCTGTGTTAGTACCACTGCTCTTTTGCACAAACTGACAAATACTTCGTACTGTACCATCTGTTACGTTCACTTTGTCTTAATTTTTTTTTCCAGGCTGCCAGTACACCACTGAATCCTTTGAGTTTTCAGTGTGAATTTGTAAAACTCAGGATTGACCTTCTACAAGCCTTCTCTCAACTTATCTGTACTTGTAATAGCCTAAAGACAAGTCCCCCACCAGCAATTGCCACAACAATTGCCATGACCTTAGGAAATGACCTTCAGAGATGTGGTCGCATCTCCAATCAGGCATGTCTTAACTTTATTTTCAGTGCAGTTTTTAGTTACATTTCAGAGGTTTTTGAGGTTAGTTGTAAGATGAGAAATTCTGAAAGTTAAAATCAGTGGTTGGACTCATAGATATTAAGCATCAAATGCGTATTGACTCACCTCTCTTACCAGAAATAGGCTGATGTGTTTGTTATTAGAGAGGATGACAAAGTGATTGATGATGCCTCACCAGCTGCTACATGCATTTTAAAGAAATTCAAGAATGTTTATATTAATTATTTCGGTGGAACTTGAAGCGAAAAATGCAAGTATTTTCTGTTTCTATATATCACAAATAACTTGTGAATATTTATTGCTTCATTTGCCATCTTTATGAGTTTTATTTAAACATGGTTTATAAAAATGAATGAAATGACTGAAAGAGTTCAAATATATTTTTTGGATTTTTATTGAGGATAATTTTGGTTAAGTTTTGATTTTTTTGTTATTTATACAATAATGATAGTATGTGTGTTTGTCGTAATTGACATTTTTCCTTCTTTACAGATGAAACAGTCCATGGAAGAATTCCGAGGCCTTGCATCTCGATATGGAGATCTTTATCAGGCATCTTTTGATGCTGATTCAGCAACTTTGAGGAATGTAGAGTTGTATCCTGGATTTCTTATTTTGTGGAAGGGTCCTTATAAATGTAGACTACATACTTCAGTTATGCTTAACTACAAAATCATATAAGCCTACAAATTTATTGTAATTAGTAATTTTCCCTTTGAAACCTAGTATGAGCAGTATACTTTTACTTTTTAACTCCAACTAAGCTTTTTTTTAAGATTTATTTACTTATTTATTTATTTATCCCCCCCCCCTTGCTGCTTGTGCTCACTGTGTCCATTTGCTGTGTGTTTTTCTGTGTCTGCTTGTCTCCCTTTGTTGCGAGGTCTTGCTGCGTCAACCCACCGTGCCGCGCGGGCTGGCTTGCCTTCACCAGGAGGCCCCGGAAAGCGAACCCAGGGAGGTTCCATATGGTAAACGGGAGCCCCATCGATTGAGCCACATCCACTTCCCATCAAAGATGTTCTTTTGTCACCTCTAGGAAGAACTTCCAAACCCCAGGTCCTACCAGTGTGCTCGCTTGAACAAAAAGGACAACAGTACATTTTTCCACTGGACAACCATTTTCTGTTTCACCTCACCTTTCTTTTCTTCATGGCTAACAACCCTAGTTCCCATCACTTTTATTTAATGATGTATTCAATAATTTTAGTCATTACTTTTATTCCCTAAACACTTTAAGTTCTCCATATTTTCTTATTAGCATCCTCAAATCCTTTTTGAAACAAAACAAGAAAACTATCTTTTAAGTTATAGGACTTATAATCAGTAGTTCTTGGCATTTTGGTTTAGTGATTGAAAAATCAATGAATGGACCTTTTGCCCTACGAAATGAATGTGTGTGTGTGTGTGTGTGTGTGTGTGTGTCTGTACACACCCCCCAAAATTTGCATACAATTTCGGAGGTGTTGACCAACCCCTTGTGTCGCAGCATAAGAACTTCTGGGGTAAAGGCATTCTGTAGACCATGATTTGTTTGTTTTTTAACTTTTGAGTGAAACTTTTTTTTGTTTGTTTCATGCTTTTATCAAGAAAGCTAAAACAGATTTAAAGAAAACAGTTGCTGTAATTGAATCAAGGGAGCCTAGAGCCTGTTGCTTGGTTTCCCCTTCCCACATGAGACAGCATGTTATCCCTTAAAACGAAAATGAAACCACAGACCATTTTAAGTTGAAAACATTATGGTTACCATCCTCATCTTGACTCTCATTTAGTATTCAGATGATAAAAACCTATAGTGGATTTCTTTATTTTCATTTATAACCTTAACGTTAATCCAGACAGCAGCAGAGCTGTTTACTGATATCTCACACAATAGAAGCCCTAATTTTGGATCCAGAATCAGCAAGGTAATTCTATTTTTTTTTTTTTTTAAAGATTTATTTATTTTATTTATCGCCCCCCTTGCTGCTTGTGCTGCTGTGTCCATTCGCTGCGTGTCTTCTCTGTGTCTGCTTATCTCCCCCTTGCTGTGAGGTCTTGCCGCATCAGCCCACGGCGCCGCGTGAGCCGGCCTGCCCTCACAAGGAGGCTACGGGAAGCGAACCCGGGGCCTCTCATATGGTAAGCGGGTGCTCTATCCATTGCGCCACACCCACTTCCTGCCGTGAGGTTGCTGCATCAGCCCACCGCACCGCTCAGGCCGGCCTGCCCTCACAAGGAGGCCTCGGGACGCGAACCCGGGCTTCCCATATGGTAAACAGGGGCTCTATCCACTGAGCCACACCCGCTTCCCTTCAGCAAGGTAATTCTAATAGTTTATATTACAGAAATCTTTCAAATATGTTATATTGTCTAATCATCACAAAAAGGCTTTAGAAGGAAAAGATGTTATAGAAGAAGAAACAGAAGAACTCTGCCAGCATTTGCCCAGAGTCACATAGCTAGTGACAAACCTAGATTTTCTTAACTCCATTATTTACTTGCTTCTTGCCTCTTTTTTCCCAAAAAAAATATTGATTTGGAGAAATAACTGGAAGGGAATACTTTGTCCTATATGAACATTTTCTCTTGTATATTTAACTAAAGTTTGGTATGAAAAAATTGACTAAAGCAATTAAGATTTAACTTGAATTTTTTATTCTTTGGCTTCCCAAACAAAAATATATTCCTGTTTTTGCTTTATTACAATTCTTCTCCCCTCCCCCTCTATTACCTAATTAATTGTTTGGAACATTTTTATTAATGAATGATCCATTACTTTTTCCCCAATATAGTATTCTGTTTTGGAATATGCATGTTCAACTATCTATAATATTAATCTAGTAAGACCTGCGTTTCTAAGCTTAGCTTTGTTAAAGAAAATATAGTTAACAAAGCAGTTTAAATTTCTCTCTGCTAAAGCATTTACTTGCTATCACTTTTCAGAAAGGGCAATGCCAAGATCCTTACCATCTGTTTGATAGTGGTAGCTACTCTCAGACCAGGCTACTTGGCTTTTTTAATTTTTTTCCTCACTCTTTGGATTTATTTTAATATTTTTATGACATACTAATTTTCACTGGTTTTTATCCATTTATCCTGCCCACATCTATGTGTGTTTTCCCCTTGGACATGGAATATTCTTTTTCTATAAGCCAAATATTTCCCTTTTAAATTTCAAAATGTCCTTGAATCCCCATGTCTTTCCACAGAATTTTTCTTAATTGATACTAACAGGCTTATGCCATCTCTGATCATGCCATACTCACTTTATTTCTTCAACACACAAATGTTGTACTATTGATTGACATAATTAATGTTTTCCCTGATTGACTTTTTACCAAAAAGATAGGCACATTGTCAGCAGGGATGGGATGAAAGGAGTTATCTAGCCAACTGGCATGTCATATCCCCCTTCTACCTTTTCTGCTCTTCTCCATCCCCACCAATCCCCAAAATACATCTTAGCCTCTATCCTTCATAGCAATGAATAATTGGAAAAGAGAGCTTTTACCTTCAATGACAGTACTTCCTTCCTCACTCTCTTGTACCCTTGCCTACAAATTCCAGCTTCCTCAGTTTTTCTGAACCTTGATCTTTGTATCTTCAACTAAGCAAGATCACCATGTTGTGCTTTGGTTCCTCTATGAGCAGCAGTTTATAAAATGCCTCCAGACAGAAAGCAGGGACTACTGTAAGGTTTATCTCATTTGTGTCTTTTCTCTCAGGGTTTAATATTCCTGTGCTTCCTATTCTCTGATGTCTGAAAAGAGTTGATTCATATGTTTTATTCAGTTTTCTGGTTGTTTACAGCAAGAGGGAAAGTCCAGTACTAGTTGCGCTGTCATGGCTAGCAGTCATTCTCTTATTTTATAGGCAGTACAAATAAAGGTTAAGTGCAAAGGAATCATGAAATAGTGAATAAAAAGCTAGCATAGAAGAACATAATGGGTGAGCATCGCAAAATACATTTTCCTGATAATCCGCAAAGTTGGTATGATGAGGTAGGTAACAACATTCACAAAAATTAACTACAAATTTGCAAGGTTCCCAACCAGGGTGGTTTCCATCCCCCAAACTGAACAGCTTTGGAGCTGCTGAACAACACTACCCCACTGCGGGATAGCTGGGTCCTGTGGGCCATGCTGCCTTCGTCATTACCTCCCACAGTCAGGTCACAACCTTCCTCAGATATACACACACCCACCTTACAACCCAGCCTCTCCCTGAGGTGCTGCCTCCCTTCAACACCCAGCTTCTTCCCAGGACATGGTCCCTTCAGTGCTTAGTCCCCCTTGATTCCCAGACTCCACTCAATGTCCAGCCATCCGGGAATTTCCAGGCTTCAACATCCTGGTACTGGAGATAGTCTCCTGAAACATTTCCTCAGCATCAGAAGTCCAACAACTCTCACACTAAACATTATCCAAGAAAATATGATGCAAACTCCACTGATTTCAACTTCCCTCCCAATAGAAAACAGAAAAAAAAGAAAGGAACCAGTTTTTCACTATTTTTGTGATACCTGTGATCATGGCTTTAAAAATCAAGAAAAGTATGATAAACTCATATCTGAATATACAAAATGTCCTGACATAGATTGCTCTTTTAGTGCATATGAGAAGATTGTCCAGTTCCATTGGAGAAAAATGCATGCTTCTGGTATGAAGATCAAGTTAGATACTCCAGAGCAGTTTGCAAGATGGAGGGAAGAAAGAAGAAAAAACTACCCAACTATGCCTAATATTGAAAGGATGAAAAAGCTAAAACTTGAAAAGAGAGGAGCAGTATTGGCAACAACACAGTATGACAAGATGAAGAGAATGTCCAGACATTCATAAATGGCAAAGATCAGAAGTCTTGCCAAGCATCACAAATGGAAAAATGATCATGCTGTTCATAAAACAACTATTGGATCAAGCAATCTCATGTGTTTCAGAACTTGAAGGTCTACCTCAGGCACATGCAGATATCTGGTGTTTTGGCAAACGGTGTTTCTGAGTCTGATGAGAAACCACAAAATACTGTCATACCTAAGGAAGTGACACCAGCCCTGTGCTCACTAATGAGCATCTCTGGAATCTTTCAGGGTGGAGAAAGAGCCAGAAGTAACTCCCATCAAGCCAAAGCAGAAGTTCTGGCAGAAAATCAGGTTGTTCATAGCAATACTCCCAAGTCAAAAAGTTAAAGCAACTGTTAAAAATGTCCTAGAAGCCAAGCCAGAGAGCCCAAAGAAAAATTTTGAAAGGATAAATTGTCAGCAGAAAAGATGATCACAACTATCAAACATTATTTGAACCAAGAATACACCATCTCTGTCTCCTGGAAATGCTTTTATCTCCAGACATTCAACATGAAAGAAATGTGATTTTGCAATGTGTTCGGTACATTATCAAAAAAGACTTTCGGGGAGAGTGGATGTGGCTCTCAAGCAATTTGGTGCCCACCTCCCACATGGGAGGTCCCAGGTTCGGTTCCCTGTGCCTCCTAAAGAAGATGAGCAGACAGACAAGGGAGCCATCTTGGGGGGGCAGTAAAAATTAAAAATAAATTTAAAAAATTTTAAAAAGACTTCTTTGGACTGAATACTAATGCTATGAAAACTGAAGATATGTAGGTGTCTGATGTTTCATCACACATAACCGAAGCAGGTAAAATAGTACCATCTTCACGTTAGTGAAGGAAAACTTTTTTTTTTTTTTTTTAAGTAAACTGGATTAGTAATTAAATTATAAGCCTCCTAAGATATGATGTAGGATTTTTAAGTCATTCCTTTGAATCTATGCAAATAAAAACATAACTGATTTTTTTTAAAGAATTAATTACGAATGGATCATTGGTCCAAATATTAAAGGTAAAACTCCAAACTTTCTAGAAGACTACATTGGAAAAAATCTTCATGATCTTCAGGATGGCAAAGATTTCTTAGGACACAGAATAGTTAAAATGAAAAAAATATTAAATTGAATTTAAATTTTTGAACATATGCTCTTTGAAATATGCCACTAAGAAAATTAAAAAGACTGGTCACAGACAAAATATTCTGAAAACATTCTATTAAAGCACATATCAGAATATATAAAGGCCACATAAACTCAGGATAACGCAATTTTTTTAAAAAAAATTGATTTGAACAGACACTTCAAATAAGTAGATATGCCACTGTCCAATAAGCACATGAAAAGATGCTTATCATTAGTCATCAGAGAAATGCAAATTAAAATCACAATTGGCTACCACTAAATACCCACTAGAACAGCTAAGATTAACAAGATCTTCATTATGAAGTATTGGAGAGGATGTGGAAGAGCTGGAATTTGTACATTGTTGGGAATGAAAACTGATTCAGCCGCTTTGGGAAGCTGTTTAACATTTTCTTATAAAGGGAAACTTACAGTTTCATATGACCAGCAACTCTTCTGGTTATTTACTCACCAGAAATGAAAACCTATTTCTGCACAGACTTACTTATACACAAGCATTCATAGCAGCTTTATTCATAATAACCAAAAACTGAAAAAAATCTATGTCCCTCGACAGGCAAATGGATGAACAACTTTTAGTGTATATTTATACAGTGGCATACTCCTCAGCAGTAAAGGTGAATGACCTGTTGATACATGGATGACTCAAAAAAATTATACTAAGTGAAAGAAGCCAGACACAAAAGACTACATATTGTATGACTGTTTATGTGAAATACTAGGGAATGTAAGTCTCATTTATAGTGATAGAAAGCGAACTGGTCATTGCCTGAGGCCAGAGTTGGGGATTAACTAGGAAGAGTTACTTTAAATGGGTGCATTTTTGTATATAATTTATATATCAATAAACTTTATTTTTAAAAGAAATAAAAGAATACACCTTTTTTAGATGGAAAAGTTAGCCCTTTTTATTACCAAGCACTTTGTAAAAGACTTTAACTTCTTTACATTTTATTTGTGTAGTGTAGTTTTCCTTAAAGTCCATCATATAAATGAGATTGCGTTCTTGTTTTAGTGGAACTTAAGATATAGATAGTGCTGAGTAGGCAACAGAGCTTTGGAGCCAAGCAGACATGAACATTAATCCCTTATCACTCACTCCTAGTTGTATTAATATATGCTTGTTTTATCTCACTGAGCCGTAAGAGTCTCATGTATAAACTGTGGATAGATAATAATGTTTATCTCCTGAAGTGAAGTACCTTGCTAAAGTGAAATAGCCTATATAAAGTACCTAGCTAAATTGCCTTGCACATAATAGGCATTAAAAGGGTAATGAGGGAATAGTATGAATAGTATTATACCCATTATAATTAAATTACCTGTATTTCACTTTCAAATAGTCCTCTTAAATTTTAATTAGAATAGCAAGTGTATGCCTTCTTTTCTCACTTCAAAACATTTTTAGAAATATTTTTGCGTTTGAGGCAAAGTAGAAGAAAAAGGAAGCAAGCTCAGTAAAACTTTATCTCAAACTCTTTCCCAGCATGCTCTGTATATTAGCTCTCCCTTGAACACGCCTGTCCATTTCATCTCCATGCTTTAGATTGATGCCGTTTCCCCAGCCATGAATTCCCTCCATATTTTCCATTTCTCCAAAACATATTCATCCTACTTGCCTAGTTATTTGTTCGACTGATCTCGTCTGTGACATTCCTTAGCCCTTTCCATATTCTGATCTTACTGTATATATGTTTTATTTATAGTTACCTTTTCAAATGTCTCAGGTCTCTTTCACCTCATGGCAGGGACTAAGTCTTAAACGCTTTTTTACCGACTAACAACCAGAGTGATTAAGATTTATAATTTGGAGTCAAATCTGGGTTTGAATTTTGGCTTGCCAATTACTTGTTATGTGATTATAGGCAAGTTACTTAACCTCTCCAAGCCTCAGTTTCCTCATGTGTAATAAGGAAATAACAATGCCTACTTCATTATTTCGAAAGATTAAATGAGAATGAGTGGAAAGTATTTGACACATTAGGCATTAAAATAGTTACTGTTTTGGTTGATTAATTGATAGTGATTTTGACTTCAGTTTCCAGGAATATGGATCTACTGGAGCAGCCCATGCTGATAGTGAATATGAGAGAAGAATGATGTCTGTATATAATCATGTGTTAGAGGAGGTGGAATCACTCAATCGGAAATATACCCCTGTTTCTTATATGGCAAGTGACATTTGTTTTATTGATTTTTTTATTATGTGAAAGTGGGCATTTATGCAACTCTAGCATTTACTATGTAACTTCAGCAAGTTAAAACTATCTTTGCCTGTTTTCTCATCTACAAAAAAGGGTTAATATAGTATCTACCGTATCACATCATCGTGAGAATTTAAAAAAATAATCCTTATAAAGGACTTAGCACATCTCTGGCTGCCACAGTCGCAATAACAAACTCTGCTCTACCAGAATGCAAATAAAACTTTTTTTTTCTTTTTTAACAATTTAATCAAATTTGTCGTGGTTCTCAGCCCTGGGTACACTTTAGAATCCCTTTGAGAGCTTTAAAAAAAATACATCTATATCCAGGCCCACCACATACCAGTTCACTCTGAATGACAGGTTGAGGCCCAGTGTCTTAGGTTGTCAGGGTGCTATGACATACTACACAGTGGTTTGGCTTAAATAACAGGAATTTATTGGCTCACAGTTTTGAGGCTTGAAGTCCAAAGTAGAGGTGTCAGCAAAGGTGATGCTTTCTCCCCAAAGACTGTAATGTTCTGGTTCTGACTCTAGGCAGTCCTTGGGGGTCCTTGGGGTTCCTTGGCTTATATTCCTGCCTCACACCACATGGTAATGTCCTCTCTTCCGAGTTCCACTGACTTCTGGCTTCTGGCTTCTCCCCATAGTTTTCTCTTTATAAAGCTTTACAGTAGTCTGATTAAGGCCCACCCTGCTTCATTTCACCTCACCTCAACTAAAAGAAATATCTTCAAAAGGCCCTGTTTATAATGGGTTCACACACAGGGTCATGGATTGGAATTAAAAACCTGTCTAAATTGGTACAAATTTAGAATCAAATCTTTGATTTGTTTAGGTTCTCTTTGATTTCTTTTAGCAATGTTGTGGTTTGCCGAATATAGGTCCTGTACATCTTTGGTTAAATTGTCTTTTTGTTGCTATTGTAAATGGAATATATTTCCTGATTTCCTCCTCAGATTGTTCAGTACTGGTGTACAGAAACATACCTGATTTTGCATGTTGATCTTGTATCCTGCTGCTTTGCTGTAACTCATTTATTAGCTCAAGTAGCTTTGTTGTAGACATTTCAGAATTTTCTAAATAGAGGATCATGTCATCTGTGAATAGTGAAAGTTTTACTTCCTCTTTTCCTATTTGGATGCCTTTTTTTTTTTTTTTCCCCTTGCCTAATTGCTCTAGCTAGAACTTCTAGTACAATGTTGAATAACAATGGTGACACTGGGCATCCTTGTCTTGTCCTTGATCTTAGAGGGAAAGCTTTCAGCCTTTCCCCATTGAGTATGATGTTGGATTTGGGTTTTTCATATATGCCCTTTATCATATTGATGCATTTTTCTTCTATTCCTATCTTTCAAAGTGATTTTACCAAGAAAGGATGCTGGATTTTGTTGAATGGAGATCCATAGATTGAGTTGATCCTGTGGTTTTTTTCCTTCAGTTTGTTAATGTGCTGTATTAAGTTAGTTGATTTTCTTGTGTTGAACCATCCTTGCATACCAGGAATAAATCCCACTTGGTCATGGTGTATAATTCTTTTACTATGCTGTTGGATTCTATTTGCAGGTATTTTGTTGAGAACTTTTGCATCTGTATTCATTAGAGAGATTGGTCTATAATTTTCTTTTCTTGTAGTATAAAATGTTTAGGGTAATTTTCCTTCCTCTTCAATTTTTTGGAAGTTTAAACAGAAATGATGTTCATTTGTCTCAAAATGCTTGGTAGAATTCACCTGTGAGGCCATCTGATCTGGTCCTGGACTTTTCTTTGTTGGAAGATTTTTTTGTTTCACTTTTATTTTTTAAAAGATACTTCGATTACATAAATGTTACAGAGAATATATAGGGAATTCCCATATGCCCCGCTCCCCACACCTCCCACATTTTACCACATTAGCAACATTTTTCATCATGTGTTACATTCATTGCAATTGATAAACACAATTTGGAGCATTGCCACTAAGCATGGATTATAGCTTACATTGTAGTTTACACTGTCTCCCATTTGACTCTGTAGGTTATGGCCGGATATATAATGGCCTGTTTCTGTTGTTGTAATCATTCAGAATGATTCCCAAGTCCCAAAAATGGTCCCCTATTACACCTGTTTTTCCCTCTCCCTAACCCCAGAACATCCATGGGTCAAGATTTTTGACTCTTTCATTCTCTTTAAATGTGATTGATTTGTTGAGTTCTTATATTTCTTGTAGTGTCAGTGTAGATTGTGCATTTCTAGGAATTTGTCCATTGTATCGACGTTGTCAATTTGTTGGCATACACTTTCTCTTATGATCCTTTTTTATTTTTGTGGGGTCAGTCATAACATCCCCCCTTTCGTTTCTGATTTTATTTATTTGCATCTTCTCTCTTTTTTTCTTTGTTAGTCAATCTAGGAGGTTGTCAATTTTATTCATCTTCACAAAAAACTAGCTTTTGGTTTTGTTGATTTTCTCCATTGTTTTTTTGTTCTCAATTTTATTTATTTCTGCTCTAATCTTTATTATTTCTTTCCTTCTTCTTGCTTTGGGATTAGTTTGCTGTTGTTTTTCTAGTTCCTTCAGATGTTCAGTTAGGTCTCTGATTTTAGCTTTCTTCTTTTTTAATATAGGTTTTTGGGGTTATAAATTTTCCTCTCACCACTGCCTTTGCTGTATCGCATAAGTTTTGATAAGTTGTGTTCTTGTTTTCATTTGTCTCAAGATACTTACTATTTTCTCTTACAATTTTTTTAGGAGTATTTTGTTTAGCCTCCACACATTTGTGAATTTTCCTTTTTCCTGTATATTATTGATTTTCAGCTTCATTCCATTATGATCTGAGAAGGTGCTTTATATAATTTCAGTCGTTTTATATTTATTGAGACTGGCTTTGTGACCCAAGATGTGGACTATCCTGGAGAAAGATCCATGGGCACTTGAGAAGAATGTATAACCTGCTGATTTGGGATGCAACATTGTATATATGTCTGTTAGGTCTAGCTCATTTATAGTACTATTCACGTTCTCTGTTTCCTTGTTAATCTTCTGTCTAATTATTCTATCTAATGAAGTGAGTGGTGTGTTGAAGTCTCCAACAATTATTGTAGAGATGTCTATTTCTTCCTTCAGTTTTGCCAGATTTTGCCTCATCTTTTTGGGTACCCTGGTTAGATGCATAGATATTTATGACATTATTCCTTCCTAGTAGATTGTCCCTTTTATTAATATATAATGG
Organism: Cabassous unicinctus; assembly: GCA_029593785.1. Classification (NCBI taxonomy): domain Eukaryota; kingdom Metazoa; phylum Chordata; class Mammalia; order Cingulata; family Chlamyphoridae; genus Cabassous; species Cabassous unicinctus. The sequence continues at coordinate 1,367 of JAQZBX010004781.1, read as the reverse complement.
CCTTCTGCATCTCTTATAACTTTTTTGCATTTAAAGCCTGCTTTGTCCAATATTAGTATAGCTACCCCTGTGCTTTTTTGGTTACTGTTTACATGGAATATCTTTTCCAACCTTTCATTTTCAGCTGATTTTTATCCCTGGATCTAAGCTTGAGTCTCTTGCAGACAACATACATATGGATCATGTTTTTTAATCCATTCTGTGAGTCCATACCTTTTGATTGGGGAGTTTAATTTTTTCACATTCAATGATATTACAGTAAATGCATTATTTACTTCCACCGTATTATTCTTTGGCTCTCACATGTCATCTTATTTTCATCTGTCTTTTACTCTTTTGGTTATCCTTTCTGATAGTCTTTCCTTCTATACTTTCCTCCAAGCCTCTGTCTCCTGTCTTTTTCTTTTGGGCTTTTAGGCTCTCTTTAATGCTTCCCGCAAAGTCAGATTCTTTTTTATGAACTCTCTTAGTTTCTGTTTATTTGTGAATATTTTAAACTCACCTTCATATTTCAAGGACAATTTTGCTTGATAAAGAATTTCTGGCTGGCAGTTTTCCTCTTTCAGTATCCTAATTATATCATTCCACTGTCTTCTTGCCTCCATGGTTTCTGATGAGAAATACTCAATAAGTCTTACTGGGCATCCCTTGTATGTGATGATTTGCTTGCCCATTCCTGCTTTCAGAATTTTCTCTTTATCTTTGGCATTTAACATTCTGAGTAGCTTTCTTGGAGCAGATCTGTTCGGATTCATTCTGATTGGGGTATGGTGTGCTTTTTAGACATGTAAATTCATTTCTTTCATGAGAGATGGGAAATTTTCAGCCATTATTTCCTCAAATACTCTTTCTGCCCCCTTTCCCTTCTCTTCTCCTTCTGGAACTCCCATGACATGTATTTTTGTGCTTCAGGTCATCATTCAACTCCCTGAGCCCCTGCTCAATTTCTCCCATTATTTTCTCTGTTCTCTCTCTTCAGTTCTTGTTATTATGTCTTCAGCATCACTTATTCTTTCTTCTGTCATTTTGGGTCTGCTGTTTTATGTCTCTAATGTGTTTGTTTGTTTGTTTGTTTGTTTTTTAGGAGGTACTAGGGATCAAACCCAGGACCTCATACATGGGAAGCAGGCGCTCAACCACTTGAGCTCCATCCACTCCCCTCTAATGTGTTTTTTGTTTGTTTGGGGGTTTTTTTGTTTTTCGGGTTTTTGTGTGTGTGGTTTTTTTTTTTTTTTTTAAAGAAATTTTTTTTTTCATTTTAAAAACAATTTATTGAAGTATATCATTCATACATGAACATACATAAACAATAAGTCTTCAGTAAACATTGTGAACTTACATAACAAACATGCATAACATCATACAGG
>JAQZBX010004780.1:26459-58886 GCA_029593785.1 Cabassous unicinctus | reverse complement strand
AAGAAAGAAGGATGGAAGGAAAAATAACAAAAACTATTGAAAAGTGACAAAATTTAAAAATGAAAACAGAAAGAAACAAGGAAAATAAATAAAAGACAATAAAAGTGGAAATAGAAGAAAAAATATGATGAAAAAGCAGGAGAATGAGGAAAGAAAAAAGGAAAAGAAAACAAAGAAAAAACAAACAAAAAATTAGGCCACCAGCACTTCTTCTCTGGCTGCTGATACCCACCAATCAATTGATGTGTTTCTCACCTCTCCACAAGTACCCAGATGAAGAGAAAAAAAAAATACCCAGGCCTCCCTCTCAGGCCACCAGCAACTGACTAGCCTATTCCTCTCTGACTACTTATTCCTGCCAATCAATCACCCATGGCCTGCTTCTCCACAGTTATTGGGTAAAGAGAGGGAGAAAAGAAATCTCCAGGTAGGTTACCCATCACAGGCCTGTTCACCCCAAAGCTCCCTATTCCCCAGAGCCAGCTGGGTATACTCTTGCTAGCCTGATTGTCCCATGGTTCCCCTCTCCCATGGAGCCAGCTGGGCATCCACTTGCTGGTGTGATTGCCCCATGGCTCCCCTCTTCCCCTATGCCTGGTTGGTTGTCCAATTACCAAATTGATCACCCCATGCTCCCCTCTCCCCTAGTGCCCACCCACTCTAATTTGAGAGTGAGCCTTCCTTGAGCCACCCACTCTAATTTGCCCTGTGATCCCACAGTTTCCCTTATTTATGGCAAGGGATTAAATATGGCCATCTATCTGATCTTTCTGGAAGAGGTGTGCAGCCTCCCATTCCATTCTCTACCCCAACATCTTGGATTCTGCCTATAACACCACTTCATACTTTCTATAGGTGCTAAAATATAAATTCATAAAAATGATAAAGCTATGGTGTTGGACACAATGTACAAAGATATAATTAGTAACAATTAATAAAGATGGGGCAGAGGGTAAGGGAAAATTACATGTGTATGCTATTGAAGTCAAGTTGTTATCAAACTAAATATGATTTTTATATACATAGGCTGTTACATTTTAATGCAGTAGTAACTACAAGGAAAATATATGAAAAATATATCCAGATAGAAATGAGAAGGTACACCATATGTTGCAAAAAAAGTCAATAAGTATGAAAGTAGGCATTAACAGAAGATTTAAAGGCCCAAAGCTTACAAGGCTACATAGCAAAAGGACTGAAGAAAGTTTTGCATTAGCAGTACCAACTTTAAATATAAATAAATTACACTCACCTGTCAAAATGCAGAGATTGGCTGAATGGATTAAAAAATATCACCAAACTATATGCTATCTGCAAGAAACTAACCTTAAAGTCAAAGACATAATTAGTTTGAAAATGAAGGGATGGATGAAAAAATACAAATTCCATGCAAGTAGTAACCAAAAGTGGGTAGCTCTACTAATATTCAATAATATAGAAAAATGAAAAACAATTATAAATGACAATGGTCTTTATATACTGATATTGGGGTCATTTAAATATATATGTTATTAACAGAAGAATGTGAAAATATATGAAGCAAATACTGGCATGTATGAAGGGATAAATTATGATTCTACTTTCAAAATAGGAGATTTTAATACACCACTTCCAATAATGGATACAACATATATACAGGCTGTCAGTAGGGAAAGCTAAGAGTTGAACAATACTCTAAACCAATTAAACCTAACAGACATATATAGAGTATTTAACCTAACACCAGAAGACAGAGTATTCTTGAGTGTACATAGATCATTCTCCATGATAGACCATTTATTAGGTCAATATAAAAATCTCAGTAAATTAATGAAATAGTGAAATCATTAAATGTATCTTTACTGACCACAATGAAATTAAGCTAGAAATAAATAACTGAGGGAGAAATGGAAAATTCACAAATATCTGGTAATTAAATGGAATTCTCTTTAAAAACCAGTGGTTTTAATAGGAAATCAAAAGGGAAATTAGGAAATATATTGCAATGGTTGAAAATGAAAATACAATATACCAAAGCTTATGGGATTCAGCAAAGGCAGTGCTGAGAGGCAATATCATTACACTAAATGTTAATCTTAAAAAAAGAAGAAATATTTCAAGTGAGAGACCTAATCTAGAAAGTGGAAAACAAGGAAAATAAGGGAAAAAAACTAAACCCAAAGTGAAAAGAAGGAAGAAAATAAGTCTTGAGTGGAGATACATTAAATCAAGTATAAAGAATATAGAGTGAATAAAAAAAAAAATGAAATTGGTTTTTTGAAAGGTTCAGTAAAATTGGCAAATCTTTAGCTAGACTGAAGAAGAAAATAAGATTAGACACAAGTAAATAAAACCAGAAATGGAAAAGGAGACATTACTATCAAGCTCAAAGAAATAAAAATGACTGAAAGAGAATTTTATGATCAATTGTATACCAACAAATTAGATAAAATATGTGAAACAGACAAATTCCTAGAAATACACAAACTACCTAACCTGATTCAAGAAGAAAGAGAACTCAAAAAATAAATAAATAATTAAAAACCCCAATAACTAGAAAAGATATTGAATCAGTAACAGAAAACTCCCAACAAATAAATCTCAGGACCAAACAGCTTCACAGGAGAGTATTACCAAATATTACAACAAGAAATGACACTAATCCTATTCAAAATCAATGAGAAAATTGGAAGAGGAAGAAACACTTGCTCATTCATTCAATGAGAATAATATTATCCTCATACTGAAGCCAGAAATAGATACCAAAGAATGGGAAAGTACACATTAACATCTCATATGAGTATAGGTAGAAAGATCTTCAACAAAGTCTGAGAGTCACTTATAGAATGGTGATTTCTTCTCCTCAGAACCTCATGGGGACCCAACCATTCCAAAGTCTTGTGTATGACCACCTTCTTGGTCACACCATCATCTAGCATCTCTGTGGGGGGCCACATTCTAGGCCACCCTCCAAGAACAGTGGGGTGATAGCCATTATCTCTCCAATCTCTGGGGCTAGTCTCAACACCCTTAGCACAGTCGGGGGCAGCAACATTCTCCCTTATCTCTGGCTCACAGGCCTATCCCCTTCAGAACTTGAGATGGTGACATAACTTTCTCTAATATTCAGGGAATGTAGTCCACCCTCTATGAACCCTGGGGTGGGCAAACTCTCCCTGAACAAGGGGGAAGTCTCACCCTCTTCAAATGCTTAGGCAAACTCAGCCTTTCCACATGCATGGTTTGGGGCCCTCTCTTGGCCCAAAATGATGTCTTAAGTCCAGATCTCTGCTTCCAATTCCTCCCTTTTTTTGTACCTTTTAGTCCAAGGTGACAGTGGTTATGTTGATATAGATCTCACAAACAGCTTGTTGGCTTTGCGTGTGGCTTACAGGGGTACACACCATCAGTCAGTAAGACTTTCCACAACACCTTCCTGGATAATGAGTTTCAAATCCAGGCTTGCAAGGAAGTGACTGGTTGTTTCCAAGTTTAGTTAAGTCCTCAAATGGGGCACTATCTTCTTAAGACTCATCTTCTGGTAACTCAGAATTTCCCAAACCATCTATTTCTGGTGTCTTTGTGCCCAGGAGTTCAGTTTTCTTCTTATCTCTTTCCTTTTGGATGTTGCTATAAGATGCAAAAAGAAGTCAGACCATGTTTTCCACATTTAGTTTGAAAATCTCCTCAGCTAAATGTACAAGCTCATCACTTTCAAATTCTGTGTTCATTCTAACATCAGGAGTCCATTTTGCCAAGGTTTCTGCAACTTTAAAACAAGGATCTCCTTCCTTCCTGTCACAGTCATCATTTCTGTGTAAGACCTACATTAGGATTCGTATTTTTGATGAGCAATCTCTTCAAAACAATCTAGGCTTTTTCTGTTAAGCTTTTAAAAATTTCTCCAGAATCTATCCCTTACATATTTATAAAACTTTTCGAACATTTTTGGTAATTACAAGCAGTAGCACCGGTCTTGTTACTAATTTCTGTTTTATTTCACCAAAGGTTGCCAATGCAAACAATAAATAAATTAATTAATATAATAAAACAGAAATATGTTGGCTTTTATAATGGGAATTTATTAGGATAAAACCTTACAGTTCCGAGACTGTGAAAATGTCTCAATCAAGCTATCATCAGAGATGCTTTCTCACCAAAGGTCAGCTACTGTTCGGTTCCTGGACTCCTGCCATGTGACAAGGCAAAATGACAGCTTCTCCTTACTTTTTTTATTTTGAGGATAAGGCTAGTACCTGCAGCAGGGTGCATGTACTTTCAGAGTAAAATAGTATAGCTAACAAGGACATTTTGTTGTTTCTGTGGCATAAAACATTTTTCCTAAGAGTAAAATATGCAGCATTCCCATAACCTCTCACCCCATTTTTGACACTTAAAATTGGTGTGGCACAATTCTTACAATTGATGCAAAAATTTTAAAATATTACTGTTAACCACAGTCTATATTTTGCTTTAAGTACATTTTCCCCTAAAACACCATCTTACTATGAGCACCCTGCATAACTGAAATACCTTTGTTATGATCCTGAAAGAGCATTCTTATACTTACATCATTAAACACAATCCTTGGCTACCACAGGGTTTACTGTGTTATTACAATTTCACATTTAATTCCCAGGCTTTCCTTCTATCAATATAACAACCCAAAACTACCCTTTTGAACATATTCACAGATATACACAGTGCTGTTAATTACACTCTCACTGTTGCCCTGCCATCACATCTGCCCATTTCCAAACCATAAAATTCAACCTAAATAAAAGCTTTGCATAGTTCCCCAGTCTCTACAACCATTCTATTCCCTTGCAATCTATCTTCCAGATTCTACCTCTATAAATTTGCTTATTATACTTAGTTCATATCTGTGAAATCATACAATATTTATCCTTTTGTGTCTGGCTTATTTCATTCAACATAAGGTGCTTGAGAATCTTCCATGTTATTGTCTGCCTCAGTACTTCATTGCTTCTTACAGCTGAATAATATTCCATTGTGTGTGTATATATATATTATTTTTAATTATCCACATTTTAATTATCCATTCATGTGTTGATGGACACCTGGGTTGCTTCTGTTTTGGGCAATTGTGAATAATTTAAAGCCAATTTTTTCTTTTTTAATGAAAGAGAAAATGTTCCAACAACCAAATTACAAACCAGCAAGTCTGAGCGTAGGTCTAAAAATAGCAAATGGGTTACAGTGGCTGATAAAGGTTATTAGGACATTTCCAAGTGGTAAGTTACAATGATTGGTAGGCATTTGAGCTCTTCACTAGATAGGAGGTTTTTAACAAGCAGGGAACAAATATACATTGGTTATTATAGCATAATTTCATGTTTAATAAGTTATCCTTATTGAGCAGATATTATCTTATCATTCAATATTGCTCAAGTTGCAACTTATAGGAATGATGCATTTCTTGTTCTGTAATCATTCTTGGCTAATTTTTATCCTCTAAAGTTCCTTGCCATTTTTCAGGAAGGGGACTGCTCTGGGAAACTCCCAATGCTGCTGGCCTTATTTTATTTAATAAAACTAAGAAGTAAAAACAATTATAATAAATTTCCAAATCCATAAATTATATTAACAGTTGACATATGTTTATGAAACTAGAAAAATACAGATCTGAGATTAAATATATAAAATATTTTATATTTAACAAATGTATGTGTTCAAAAACTGTCAAAAACTATTAATTCATATATATATATCTTATTGTCTTGTTTTATATATTTTCATAGTTTCTCTATACATAAAATATTATATTTAATTAAATAACTAATGGATGTGATTTTGTGTTTGTTTTTTAATTTAGACAAGAAATTTTCCTTCCTTTTCAGATAAATTATCTAATTAAAGTATTCATCTTGGTAGTTACCACAAAAAAAGTAACATAGAAAATCATACTTACATTTTGGGTCCAAAATACAAATGACAAGTAGGATGACATATTGCTTCTTTCCCTCCCACTTCCAGAAATTAAGAGAAAACTCCTAAGAAACTGTATATTACATCAAGAATCACAAAGGGTAATTTACATGTAGTATAACAGAAAAAATTTTGCAGAAGTTTTCACAAATTAGACCAAAGTTTAAACTTTATCCTGTGTCTGTTCTGCAGACATTTCAATAACCCAGATGAGGGGGTCATTTTTAAAATTAGGTTTTTCTTCTTCCATCCTTACTCTTCTCACCAAGTCACATTCCTGATGCAGGCACACTTGAAGGGAAATGAGTAGCTGAACAAGAAAAAATATGGCTTTATGCCAGGGATTCATTACTAGTGGTCCACAGACCACCAAGGGACCCATGGAAAGACTTCAGAGGGTCCAAAAGCTTGAAGTTTTAAAAACTTTTCTTTGTATCTTTATTTTCTCTGACCTCTAACTGAAATCTAGCACTTCCTTCACTTATGAATTCTACAATAACTTACGGTAGTATTCAGTTCATTTCACATTACAGTTGTTGCATATCTCAAAAAATTACTCACATTCATCCATACTTTAAAATTATGGTATTTGTTAGACCCGGTGCTGGTTGAATGTCATAAAACTATCTGCTGCTACATTCTGAGAAGGGGACCATGGTTTTCACATGACTCACAAAGGGGTCTGTGGAATATAAAAGGTTAAGAACCCCTGCTCTATGCGAACAGGATGGATCAAATATCCTTATGTGCCAAAAAATGATTGCTAATATTGGGAATAACAAATTTGACATATGTGTGTCCTTTCTTCCCTCCATGCCTAAAGACTCTTATTAAAGAAAATCAAATCATACACAACTGAATCTGAAATATGAAAAACTAGTTTCAAAGACAAAGACTTGAACATACTGCTGGCAGACAACTAGAGGAAGCTCTTCTAGACAAGACATGTCTGATACTGGACCCCAATTTACATCTGGTTTCATGTAAGAGGCTTCCTAAAATCAGATTTGCAGAGCAGACTAGGGAAAAGAGGTGGAATTGGTAATACAAACAATGAAGAGAAATAATGCTTTAACCAATTCAAAGGTACAGTAAATGAAAACACAGCAATATTTGTATCCCACTATAACAGCCACCTTGCACAGTGACCCACTTAACAATGCACAGCTTTTGCACCCTTAGGAAACACACAGCACAGATTTCCTGGATTGCTCTGGGTCACATTAACCTATCTGAGGCCTCAAGGATGTTTAAAAACAGTCGCCCTAATCTCTAGGCTGAGAGACATTGTTGAAGGGACTGACTGCCAAGCTTCTCAGATTGTCACACCAACCATTCCCCTTAGTTTGCTTCCCAGATATCCTACCAATGGCACCTCAAATTCATATTGTTTTATTCTACCTGGTCATAACCACTGGATTCCTACTAGATCAGTGTTCAACAGCCCTTGCATTTCTGTTCTTGCTCCTAGGTCAATTGGAAAGTGAGATTCTGTACTCCCAAACTTGATGCTCTTGTGTTTTTCACCCATCCTAACACTACAGCTCAGACACTTTCCAAAGTTGGCCCTACAGTCTAAAGTCTGGCTTCAATACTCAAAAGATTGAGCTTCAATGGCAAAGTTCTCTACAAAATATGGCAAAATATTGTGCACTTCCAATCATATGATCTTCCCTCTTTATAAAAAGACAAAAACAAAACAAATTTCTAACACAGCATTACAACTTTTAAAACTGTTCACTTCTAGTAGCAATTCACAGGAAACAGGAGATTAAGTGTTGGCTTAGTTGGGGGCTAGGAGAAATTTGGCTATGTATATTAATTTTCCCCATTTTTGGGGGGAGAAGAAACAATAAACGAAGTAAAAAACAGCTCAAATTTTCAGTCAGCAACTAGAAATTGTAAAAATGCTGAGTTCTGTGCAAATGAATCTCCCACAGGTTCTGTCTTCCACCTAAGTCTCAAAAAGAGTGAGAACTGACAAAAAGGAGAGTGGAAAGACTTCAAACCTTTACAAATAATCTCCCTTAATAAATACTATTTTGATGAGTAAGAAAAAGATGCATCTGCATAGGAACTTAAAGCAACATTGAGAAGGACCTTAGTGGTGTGGAGTGTGACCTGAGCATATCCTACCTCCACACCAAGGCAGCCCTCAAGGATGGCCAGCCCTGGACTCAATCCCAACCCAACATCTAATCCTCCCACTAGACCACACCCCACTCAGGAGAACTGAACCCGCTCTAGGGATGCCCAGTCCTCCCTTTGGACCATACTCCACTGAACAGGATCAGGGGAATGGATTTTACTAGGCTTTTTTCCTAAATTTAATAATGGACCCTGAAAACAGAAGGCTAAGTGTGTAGGAGAGGAAAAAAAAATACAGTGGGCAATATAAATGCAATCTGAGGAAAATATTTATTAATACTGTGTCATATTTGCAAAGAAGCTAGTTAACAAATTTATCATTGAACTTAAAATCCTCCGTGAGAATGAGTCTTCACATCTTCAGAATTCAGAAGTGTTCTCCAGGCAGGGAGGCAGTGGTTGTGCATGAAGGTTCACAGGTGTAACACCTGGAAACTGTGCAAGCTTCAGAGACCAAAGATTTGCACAAAGCAAAATATCCTCGTGTCATTTAGCTCCATTCCCCAAACCCTATTGCCCATTGTATCCTCAAATCCTTGACCCCACTAATTCCATATCCCAAGGCATGTCCTCAGCTTAATGTTGGGAGAAGAATAATATGAAAAGGTGAATGTTTTAGTAAACCAAAGGGTTACTGATGCAAAGTCCTACAAATTTGCTGGGTTTTATTAAGGGTATTAATTTGGGGTAAAAGCTTACAATTAGAAGGCCATAAAGAGTCCAATTCAAGGTTGCTTTTTCACCAAAGATGGTTGCCAATGTTTGGTGGTCCATCTTCCTCTCAGCTATAGCCTGGCATAGGGCTAGTTTTCTTTTGGACCTTATCAGCTGCCCAGGTGCTCTGCTCTCTTTAGCTACTAACTATCATGAAAATGGCCCATCTTTTTTCCTGTTCTCTCTTCTGTCTATGGAGCTCTCTCTTTCCCTGTGTCTTCTGTGTGTCTTCTTGAGTGAATGTGCATTTATATCATCAGCCCACCAAGGGGGCAGAGACTCAACCTTGAGTCATGTCCTACTGATGTGGGTGAATCAAAGCCCTAATCTTTTATCAAGTAAACTTAAAACCTTTGAATTTAATAGAACCAAATGTTAGCACACCCAGAGGAACAGACCAGTATAAAAACATATTTTTTCTCTAATATCAAACTGCCACATTTCACCCTCTTGATCCCCAAATGACTTTACAATATTAAAAAAAAAAAACAAAAAACTTAAATCAGTAACAATGCTAAGTACAAAATCACCTCACAATCAGTTTATAGAAATACAGTTGGTCTCGGGGCAAAGTCCCCTCTGGATGTAGACCAGTGAAACTTACAAAATAATTTATCTTCTTCCAATATACAAAGGGACAGACATAGTATAAACATTTGTATTACCACAAGGAGAATTTGGGAGGGAAACATGTGTCACTGGTCCCCAACGGTTATGAAAACCTTCAGAGTATACTTCATTAGATTTCAAAATCTGCAAGTCATTCTTAAGATGATGATTTTTTCTCCCAGGGATCTCATGGGGGCCCACCTTTTCCACACACTTTACCAATAGCCATTTTCTTGGTTCCACCCAAGTGTCTTGGTTGCAACTGAGGTCCCAACCTTACCATCCAAGAACATTGGGGTGCTGGCCAAATTTACCCAATCTCTGGGGTAGAGTCTCAAACCCCTCAGTACAGTGAGGTGGTAGCAACATTCTCCCTAATCTCTGGCATAAAGGCCCTTTCTACTCAGAACAGTGAGGTGGTGACTTGACCTTCCTTAATCTATTAGAAATAGGCCCACCCCTCTCAGAGCAATGGGGTGTCAACCTCACTCTCTGAAACCTTTGTGGAATAGGCCTCCCTCTCAGAGCACTAGGGTGTCAACCTTATTCTCCCCAACCCAGTGGGAAGAGGCTCACCCCTCTCAGAGCACTGAGGTGATAACCCTCACTCTCCACAGCCCTTGGGGAATGTGCTTCACCCTCTCTGTAGCCTGAAGTGGCAAAAATCTCCCTGAACAATGGGCCAGGACAAATACCCTCTTCAAATACTGGGTAAAACGTACTCTCTCTGCACACCTTGGTAGAGTTACTCTCTTAACCCAAAGAGATGTCTTAATTCCAGACCTCAGCTTTTCCCTTCCATCTTTCAGCTTCATGTCCCTATTAGTCCAAGCTGACAGTGGTTTTCTTGATACAGCTTTCTCAAAAAGCTGGTTGGTTTAAAATGCACGAAGCAGGTTTCCACAGCTCTTTCCTGGATAATTGTATTTCCAATCCTGGCTTACAGCTTCCAATTTTATTTAATTCCTCAAATCAGGCACTAACATCTAGGGGCTTGATTTCCAGAAGCGTAGAATTTCTGGAATCAATTTCTGGCTTCTTTGGGTCCAACATTTCAGGTATCAGCTTACCTCTTTCTTCTAACATTTTGCTATAAGCTGCATTTTGCACATTTAGTTTGGAAATCTCCTTGTCTAAATGTCTATGTTCAAAATATTGAAATTCTACCTTCCATATAACATCAAAAGTCAATCTTGCTAAGCTCTCTGCAACTTTAAAACACAGATCACCATTCCTCCAGTTTCCAATAATAGTTTCATCACTTCCTTCTAAGGCCTTATGTGATAATTTTGGGCTACATAATTTACCAACAGTCTCTTCGAAGTAATCTAGGCTTTATCCATCAAGTATCTCAAAATTCCTCCAAAAAAATACACCTTACCCATATATAAAAACATATGCTGGCATTTTTGGCAATTTCAAAAGCATGACCCCAATCCTGGTATCAAAATATGTATTAGTCAGCCAAAGGGGTGCTGATGCAAAGTAACAGAAATTTGTTGGCTTTATAAAGGGTAAATATTTGAGGTAATAACTTACAGTTACAAGGCCCTAAAGAGTCCAACTCAAGGCTGATTTTTTTAATCAAAGATGGTTGTTGATCTCTGAGAGGGTTCAGCTTTCTTTTCTTTCAACTACACCTTGGAATAGGCCTCATTTCCTTCTGGACCTTATCAGCTGCTCAACTGCTCTGTTCTCTTCAGGGGCAATCTATCAGGCACAGGGCTCATCTCTCTTCCAAGGGTTGCAGGATTAAATTTCTCTGTCCTTCCAGGTCTATGAAGCTCTTTCTTTTCCTGTGTCTTCTTTTATGTGTATTCTTGAGTGAGTATCCATTTCGTTTACATCAGCCTACCAAGGGGACTCAACCATGTGTCGTGCCCTACTGACATGATCAAATCAAATCCCTAATCTTTTATCAAGTAAACTTATAATCCTAGAATTTAATACAATCAAAGGGTATCACACCAGAGAAACAGTCCAATTTACAAACATAATTTTTCCCTTTTCTGGTGACTCATAAATAATATCAAACTATCACAGTGACCCTCAATATATTTTAATGCTTATATCTTAGAATATCTAATACTCACAAAAGTATCAGAAAATAGGCTTATATTCTCATCTTTTCCTGTATTCTTTTCTCATACATTCATTATCCAATTGAACAGTCTCAGATGACAAATTTCACAGATAATTACGTATTTTTTGAAGAAATGTTCTTTAAAATCTTTCAATTGCAGTTTCAATTGAGTTGCAGCATTCTAGCCTGTATTCCTTTAGTTTGTGTCATTTTAAACTACTTTTAATTTAAAAATTTACATTATTTCTCTTTATTTTCCTTAAGATGTTAATCAGATAATATTTAATTTTGTTACATTTCTAAAAAAATGCTTTCTTATTACATGTTTTTCATATGGGATTATGATTTCTGGTAATTTAATGTTCCATATTATGTACTTTTGTTCAACTGCATCCACTCAAATATCATTAGGAATTGTCTTATTAAAATGCTGCAGTTAATTTCCTTAAAAACATTGAACTTTGGCCAAAGATTAAAACAATGTATAATGAACATTTATAAAAACTTCATTTTAGCTTACATTGGAAAATGTAAACTTTTTTATATTAGTTAATCATTTATTAAGCATTTTTTCCATTCAAACACCTTTGTTTCTTCATATTTTTAAAATCTCTTTGCATTTCAAAATAAGTAGCAGATATCAATGCTCTTCAATACTACACATGTCAGTATGGATATCATTAAATGTAATTATTTCTGTATCAGTCTTTTTGCTTTAGGCAAATATTAGTTAAAAGCATGGATCTTAAATTCTTATGTTTTATTTATATTTGTCATAAAACACCACTTTAACCTAAACCCCATGATATTACTATAATTCCAGTGAGTTCTCTCTCTCCTTCCTTGTTAATCTACAAATACAATCCCCATTACACAGAGGCAACTACTAGGCCATATGTTTATTTATTTTATAATTGGATAATTTATTTTGCTCCAGAAATATACATGAATTGCTTCATGTAATAGTCACTGCTTTGAGTAAGGCTCTTTTTCAAAAACTCAAAACAATAGTTTTGAATTACATTATATAGTTGGGTCTATCATTTTACTTTAAACATTTTTGTACTATTCTATTGAATAAATACACCATTAATTATTTATCATTTTTTCTTTGAGGGACATCTGCAACATTATAATTTTTAGTTAATTAAAACAAAGTTTCTATGAAATATTCCAGTACTAATCTCATTTAGCTATATGCATTCAACTCTCTTGAGTTCATATGAAGAACAGAGTTGCTGGTTCATGTTAGTTTTTAAAGAAACTGCTCAAATATTTGTGAGTTATCATAGCGTCTCCAATATCACCAAAGTGCATGAAACTTTAGGTTGATCAATGTCATCATCATCATTTGGTGTTGTCAGACTAGCTAACTGTACATGTGCAATACCATATTATTTTGGTTTTCATTAGCATTTCCCTTGAGAATAAATTAAGATGGACCACAAAGTGAGCAGTTAAGTCTGCATAAATTTAAAAATATTTAATTTTACAGAACAGGTTCTCAGAGCAATTGAAATTAAAGTAGATATCAAAGACAACCAAATATTTATAAATTTAACATACCTTTGCCCAAACTACTCTTTTATTATTTGTTACTAATGTTCCACAATAATGCAAGATGTTGTTGGTAGGGTGCTGTATGGGAGTCCTGTATATTATGTATGTTTATTTTGAAACTTAATAAATTTTAATATACACTTATTTTTATGTAAAATATATAAAATTTAATGCAAAGGAAAATTAAAAAGTTTTAAATTGAATGATAGTAAAAGACACAATATATCAAAATATGTGGAATAGAAATAAGAGTACATATAGAGAAATTTATATATTTTTTTCTTGTTCATCCTGGAAAAAGAAAAGATCTAAGGACAATAGCATACATTTTATCTCATAAGGCCAAGATAAAAGAGCAAAGTTAAACTACATTAACTAGAAGTACTAAAATAATTATAAAATAATAAAGAATAGAATTTAAATTAATGGCAAGTAATAGAGAATAAAGGAAAAGACAATGTGATAATAGGAAAAGTATGTTTTATTAATCAAACTGATTAACTCCTAATTATATTTGTCATGAACAAAGAAAATTTTTAGAAATTATCACAAATGAAATATGGGCTATTATTTTGTAATAATGAATTTTATTTTTAATGAGTTTTTAGATTACAGTAAAGTTAGATCAAATATATAAGAGATTCCCATTAATAAAATTTCCCTATTATAAAATCTTATACAAATTTCCCTCACAAATTCCCTATTAATAAAATCATACATTTGTGTGATACATTTGTGACAATTGATGAATAAATATAGAGGCATTGTTACTAACCAAGGTTTATAGTTTGCATTATGATTTACAATAAATTCCAATGTTCCAAAAAAGCCATATGTTCCACATATTATTCTTTCCCACTCCCTTCAGAATCTCCGATACCACTATCTTTATAACAGTTACATGTCCTTCCATTTCTAAAATATTAATAATTTACTTTAGCCATGATTGCATTCCCCACTTATGTTTGTTCTTTCCTCAAACTTGAGGATTTTGGGATGGTGATGTGTGCTTTGCTTCAGATTGAGAAGGGATTTAGATCTTATGGGATAGATGGAAGAAACTGTTTTGTTTCCAGTTGTAGATACTCTCTGAGTTTTTTGTTTGTTTGTTTGTTTTTTGGATGGGGATTTGCCCTCATATCATCATTTTGTTAGTTGTCGTGGGTAAGTCCAATGAATTGGAGAGTAGGAGTTGGCCAGAACTCTTCTGAGATTCAGGGCTCAACTGGCATATGAACAAATGCAAGATTTAAGTTGGTGAGACATGTATTTACTAAGTATAGTTGTTAATTTTAGGCTCAAATAAAAGGGGTATAAGAACCATGTGTAGGGAAATTATAAATGAGTCTAACTGTATTACATTGGGAAAATAGGTTGCCATATTTCAAGGTAAGACCCACCGAAAGGCTGCTGATTTCATGGGATTGTGAGCCTTCAGGAGCACTCTTATTTGCTCACAGTGAAAGTTAGTGAGATCTGCCTGAGACATGCATAAATGTACCTCTGGAATAACTTCCAGAACTATTTTGAAGTCATTTAACTGTAAAAACAATTTGGTATTTGATGTCCCCCCACCCCTTTTTGGCAACATCTATTTCCAAATGCATTGTTGGTTGGTATGTGGTATTAACCCCTTGGTGTCAATTAGGCTTATCCCTGGAAGTCATGCCCCATGCCAGGAGAATCTAGTGCATTTATTTGCTGTGCTTTGCTTAGAGAGAGGCCACATTTAGTAACATAGAGGTTTTCTGGAGTTAGCTCTTAGGCAATAGTAATTATTAGGCTAAGTTTCAATTTTACAAGAGTAAGTTTCACAGTTACATGCATTAACAATGACAGCTTGATATATTGTTCTGTTTTCTTTTATTAAACACTGCCTATGTACTCAAGACATTCTTGCCACTGTCCTTGAGAAAGTAGAAGGACAAACCAGGATGGAAGTTTAATATTTTGTTGATTATTGTATGTTTCTCCACCCACTGGGATAATACCCTATGACAAGAAGTACACATTCATATTCCAGAGGAGCTTGTCCCATATGCACTCTTTCCCATACATGCTCCACCAATCACACACTGCACCAGTGACCCTCCTCTGTCATATATGCCAAAAGAAAATTCCCATAATTGTATTTTCTACTACAGATCTCTACCTCCCCAGAATTCACCTGTTACTTCCTCCAGTCCTCCCCTCAGTTCCATGGATAGGTCAACCCACCCCCACAAAAGTGCTTACTGTCGCACTGCAGCACTGTCTACCCAACTCACATCCCTAAACCACAATTACACCATCTACTGACAAAACACCCACTTCCATCTTATCAAAAGATCTGTTCAGACTGACCTTCAGCTCAACAATCTCTATTCCCTTTCAATCCCCTTGTAACCTTCTGGGGACCCACCCTTTCTACAAGTTGCCCAATGGCCATTTAAGGGGCTCCACCCTCATCAAGTATCTGGGTGGCAACCTAACTCCTAATCTCACCATCCAAGAACATTTGGGTGATGAGTACCCCTTCCCTGATCTCCGAAATACAGTTTCATCCCCCTTAGTGCAATGAGGTGACAGCAACATTCTCCCTGATCTCTGGCTTACAGGTCCAACTCTTTCAGAGCATTTAGTTGTTGACCTAGCCTTCCCTATTACATGGAGGACAACCACAACACTCTCAGACCATTAGCATGTTAAGATCACTTCCCCAACACTTGGGGAAAGTACTCCACCCACTCTGTCACCTGGGGTGGCAAAACTCTCCCTGAATAGTGGGTTGGAATATCCACCCTCTTCAAATGCCAGGGAAAATTCACTTTCTCTGTACACAGGAGTGCGGTGCCTCTCTTAACCCAAGGAGATGTCTTTATTCCAGATCTCAGCTCCCATGGTTTTCCTCTTAAATTAATTTTCCTTTCCATCTCTCCCTTGCATGTACCTGTTAGTTCTGGCTGACAATGATTTTGTTCATACAGCTCTCACAAAATCTCAAAATGCTTTAGCATTCAGGAAGCAGTGGACCAAGTAATCAGACAGTAACACTTTCCAGAAGTCTTTCCTGGATAACTGCATTTTCAATCCTGACTTACAAGTTCCAAGTTTAATTCCACAAATGGGGCACTATCATCTGGGAGCTTGATTTCTAGAGGTTGGAATTTCCAGAATGTGTTTCTCATTTTTTTGTACGCAACATTTTAGTTCTTAAATTCTCACTTGTATCGCATTTTACTATGTACTGCAAGGAGAAGCCAAGCCACATTCTCTGAGTTTACTTTGGAAGGTTTTTCATCTAAATGCCCAGACTTTCCATTATCAAATTCTGCCTTCCATAAAACATCAGGAGTTAATCTTGCTAAGTTCTCAGTGACTTTAAAACTGGGTCACCTTTCCTCTAGTTTCCAATAATAGTTTCATCATTTACGTCTATGACCATAAAAAAAGTATAAATATACTTTTTAGTGTCTGGATTACTACCAATAGTCTCTTCAAAACACCCTAGATTTTTTTCTAACAAGCATCTCAAAAATATTTCCTTCTAAATCCTTATCAAAAATAACTTTAGGCTCCATATTACTATCAACTGTCTCTTCAAAGCAAGCTATGTCTTTTCCATCAAGCATCTCACAATCTCTCAAAAAACAAAACAAAACAAGACAAAACAAAACAAAAAACACAAAACTCCTTACCCATTTATAAAACCATTACAGCATTTTGGTATTTGTAAAAGGACTACCCCATTTTTGGTACCAAATTTTGTATTAGTCAGCCAGAAAGCGTGCTGATGCAAACTGCCAGAAATCTGTTGGCTTAAATAAAGGGTATTTATTTGGGGTAGAAGATTACAGTCAGAAGGCCCTAAAGAGTTCAACTCAAGTTATAAGAGGAACTTATAAGAGGATCTTTCTCACCCAAAGGCATTTGCTACATTTTGAAGCAATGTGGCACGTAACAGCTATGAAGGCTCACAATTCCTTTGTCCTCCTAAGGCTCTTTTACCCCTCCTTCTTTTGATCTCATCTGCAGGCCTGCATAAGGCTCATCTGTCTTCCCAGGGCTCATTCCTTTTCAGGCTCAGCTTCTCTGTTCTCTCCACAAGGTCAAAGGTCAACTATCAGGCTCATCTCACTTTCCCGGGCATTTGCCATGTTATGGAGCTGTCTTTCTTCTTCTGTGTTCTTCTTTTCTGTGTGTCTACATTCATGTGATAATCTATGTTATCAGTTCACTGAGGGGGCTGGGTCTCAACATTGAGTTGCATTCTAATGATGTGGTTGAATCAAAGCCCTAATCGTAACATAATGTAATCAGATATCTCAGCCAAATCTAAAACAAAGTGTAATCATATCCTGAGGAAAAGTCCACTTTGCAAACATAATCAATATCTTTTCTTGGAATTCATAAATAATATCAAATTTTCACATAAGGTTTTCAAGATTCATCTATGTTTGCTACATGTGTCAATACAGCATTCCTTCTTACAGCTGATTAATATTCCATTGTGTAGTGCCAAATAGAGTAGGAGAGACCAATATGTCAGCTCTTGGTGTTGTTGCAAGTCAATATAAATCTTGTTCTTCAAGGAGTGAAGCCTGCTGGTTGCCACTGGACCTGAGGGGAGTGGAGGGAGGTATAGAATAGGTGGAACATGGGGCATTTGGAGTGAGATGTAAGTGTTCTACATGATCTTGCATTGATGGATACAGAACAGGTTAAATTTCATCAAAATTTATAAACATGTATTGTCCAAAATGTAAAACACATTGTAAACCATTTACAATGGTTGGTAGCTATGTTTCATTATTTGGACATCAATTGCAACAAATGTTACATATAACATATAAAATGTTATAAATAGATGCAAGTGGAAAAGGGAGAGGTTTTGAGTATATGGGAATCCCCTATATTCTGTACATGACTTTTTCTGTAACATAAAACTTCTTTGAAGATAAAATGAAAAAAAGTAAGACACTGGGGGAATAAACAGAAAAAAAATCATTGTACATACAAGACAACAGAACTTACAGTGATGAAAGACATAGTGTCAAAAATTTTTAAATATTTTTTCATTATTTTTTATTATCCCAAAATTTATTTATTTATTTATTTATTTATTATTTATTTAAATTTTTGTATTTTATTTCTCATTTTTAAAATGATCATTATTCCATTTTCTTGTTAACTGTATTTGGTTATTTTGTTGGCTTCAGTTTTAAGGAAGTTTTGGATCACAGAAGGGTTACAACTATGACATGGGGGGGCCATTGGTGTGGGTGTCAGTGATAGGAGATAATGGGTGGCAGTTCACCTGGGGCATACCTATAAGACACATAGATGTGTTCAAGTGTTCATGGGGAATTTTTATGGTGGGTGGAGATTCACACAATAACTGAATGAATATTGAATTCCCATCCTGGAGTGCTCTGGCACATTCTCTCATGGAGGACCAATAATCCCCTCAGTACAGGGGAAATGACTAGTGAAGGAGGATGGTCAATTGATGGGCCCTTTATACTGAAGTGTGTACTTATGAATCTTTACTTCAGAAACTGAAACTTAGCCTGGTATTATAGGGTGACTAAGAATTACTTCCTGAAAGCCTCTTTGATGCTCAAAAATGGCCTCTCTCTAAGCTTAACTCAGCATATAAATGTATTACCTTTCCCCAGCATGGGACATGACTTCCAGGGATGAGCCTCCCTGACACCAAGGGATTACTACCAGGCACCAACTAGCAATGCAACTGAAGAAAAGGCTTGACCAAAATGGGTATAAGGTAAACACAAATGAGTTTATATGATGAAGAGACTTCAAAGTGAGTGGGGAAGTCATTCCAGATGTGCTTATGCACATCTCAGCAGGATCTCATCTCAGCAGGATCTCATTGACTGCTAAAGTAAATAATATCTTAAATAGCAGGGATTCTGAGGGTCCTGGAGAAATCCAGACTCTATAGTCAGGGCAGAAAGCTCAGGAGTTTGGGGCCTTTCCAGGGGGCCCTACTTTGGAATTAATGCTCCCCAATGTGACAGAATGGGACTCAGTTGCGGTTTCCCGACACATGGCTCTTCTGTTCTTCTATTTGAACCTATAATTGGTATTAGAGTTGACAGGTGTACATCCAAGAGACTTAAATCTTTGGGATGTCCACATACCAGCTGGAACCTGAATCACAACATAGTTGCAACACTTATTCTCCAGTTCATTGGATTTAACCAGGACATCTATCAAGGAAATGATGTTGTACAACAACCATCCAAAGGAACTGAGAGAGTCTACAACTGCAAGCAAGAAAATCCCATCCACCTGTCCTATGGGATCAAAGCCCCCTCTTAATTAAAGAGGAGTGGGCATCAACATCCCAGAATCCTCAGGATTGGGGAATAAACTATGGGCTAAAAGAGACTTACTGGTATTCTACTACAGACTAATTGTGATTCTAGCAATGTAAGGGCTTCTATCATTTATTTTGAGGCAGTGGCCACTGGAGATTCTGAAGGAGGGTGAAGGGAAACAGGTATCGTATGGGGAAATTTGGGTGACTTGGGAATTGTCCTGAATGACATTGCATTGTCAAATACAGGCCATTATATATCTTGCCATAACCTACAGAATTGTGCAGGAGAGGGTGTAAACTACAATGTAAACTATAATCCAAGCTTAATGACAATGCTCCAAAATGTGCTCATTAACTGTAACAAATGCACCATACTAATGAAAGATGTTGTCAATGTGGGAAAATGTGGAAAGTGTAGGGAGTGTGGCATATGGGAAACTCCTCTATTTTTTATGTAACATTTATGTCATCTAAGTATCTACCTATCTATCTATCTACCTATCTAATCTATCTATCTGTATCTATTCCCTTGTTTGTACATACTGCATTTTGCTTATCCATTCTTCAATTGATGAACTCTTGGACTGCTTTCAAATTTGGCAATAGTGAATAATGTCACTATGAATATTGGTGTCTACATATCTCTTTGTATCCCTGCTTTCAATTCTGAGTATATTCCTAGTAGTGGGATTCCTGGATCATATGTTAATTCTATAGTTAGCTTCCTGAGGAACCACCAAACTGTCCTTCAAAATGATTGCAACATTCCACATTCCCACAAGTAATGGGTGAATATTACCATTCCTCCATATTCTCTCCAACACTTGTCATTATCTGTTTGTTTTATTGAGTAGCTACCAGGCTAATAGGTATAAGATGATATCTCATTTTAGTTTTGATTTGCATTTTCCTAATAGCTAGTCATGTTGATTATCATTTTATATGCTCTTTAGTCATTTATATTTCTTTGAAAAAGTGTCTATTCAAATCTCTTGCCCAGTTTTTAAATGGGTTGTTTGACTTTTGTTTTTGAGAATTAGAATTTTTTTATATATATAAATTATTTATAAATTTATTTATAAATTTTTTAAACCATTATTGGATAATTGGCTCAAAAATATTTTCTCCCTTTGAGTAGGCTGACTTTTCATTTTATTGACAAACTCCTTTGAGGCTCAAAAGTTTTTAATTTTGAGGAGATCTCATAATCTACTTTTTCTTTCATTGATCATGCTTTTGGTGTAAAGTTTATTAATCCATTTGCCTCTACAAGATCTCATATATGTTTCCCTACATTGTCTTCTAGGATGCTTTAATCTTGGCTTTTATATTTAGGTCTTTGGTTAATTTTTTATAGGTCATGAGAGTATGATGCTCTCTCATTCTTTCAGATATGCATATCCAGTTCTCCCAGCAGCATTTGTTGAAGAGGCTATTCTGTCTCAGTTGAGACAAATTGGTGACCTTGTCAAAATCACTTGGCTGTATATGTGTGTATCTGTATCAGAACTCTCAATCCATTTAGATTGATTAGTATGTCTTTCCTTTGGCCTACACCTTGCAGTTTTGACCTCTGTAAATTTGTAGTATGGTTTAAAATCAGGTTGTATGATTCCTCCAATTTTATTTTACTTTTTCAATATGTTTTTGACTATTTGCGGCCCCTTACCCTTCCAAATAAATTTCATAATTGGCTTTTAAGTTATAGTAGAAAAAAAACTATTTTAATTTTTATGGGGTTTGCATTAAATCTTTAAAAAAATTTGGAGAATATATACATCTTAATAATATTAATTCAGACAACTCACTGACATAGAATATTCTTCCATTTATTTAGATCTTCTCTGATTTACTGAAACAATGTTGTATAGTTTTCTGCATGCAAGTCCTTTACATCCTTACTTAAGTTTACTCCTAGATATTTGTTTCTTTTAGTTGCTACTGAAGATGGAACTTTGTTCTTTATTTACTCTTCAGATTGCTCATTATTAATATACAGGAAAGTTAATGATTTTTTCCTGCTGATCTTTTATACTGTCATTTTACTGAACTCATTTGTCAGCTCTAGAATCTTTGTTGTAGATTTTTCAGGGCTTTCTATGTATAGGATCATGTGATCTGCAAATAGTGAAAATTTTACTTCTTTCTTTCCAATTTGGAATTCTTTTAGTTTTTTTGTTTGTTTGTTTGTTTTTGCCAAAATGCAATGCAATGTTAAATAATAATGTTGGCAGTGGGCATCATTGTTTTGTTCAGATCATAGAGGGAAAAACTTTTGCATTTCAACATTGAGTATAAATTGAACTGCAAATTTTTCATATATACTTTTTATCATGTTGAGGAAGTTTCCTGCTATTCCTATCTTTCAAAGTGTTTTTATCAAGAAATGATAATGTATCTTGTCAAATACTTTTTCTGTATTAACAAAGATGATCATGTGATTTGTTGTTCTTTCGATCTTTTAATGTGGTGTATTACATTGATTCTCTTATGTTGAATCATCCTTGCACACCTGAGATAATTCTTTACTGTGAATAATTCTTTACTGTGATATCTCATCAGTAAGTATTTTGTTGAGGATTTTAGTGTCTAAGTTCATTAGAGAGTTTAGTCTGTAGTTGTCTTTACACTTGGCATCTTTATGTGATTTTGGTATTAG
The DNA here is from genome assembly GCA_029593785.1 of Cabassous unicinctus. Taxonomy (NCBI): domain Eukaryota; kingdom Metazoa; phylum Chordata; class Mammalia; order Cingulata; family Chlamyphoridae; genus Cabassous; species Cabassous unicinctus. The sequence goes on along the minus strand of JAQZBX010004780.1, from coordinate 36,860 downwards.
GGTGATGTTGGCAACATAGAATGAATTATGCAATGTTCCCTCAACTTCTATATTTTGGAAAAGTTTAAACAGGATTGGTGTTATTTCTTTCTGGAATGATTGGTAGAAGTCACCAATGAAGCCATCTGATACTGGCCTTTTCTTTGTTGAGAGGTTTTAGATGATGAATTCACTCTCATTACTTGTGAAGGGTCTGCTGATTTTTTTCCATTTCTTCTTTAGTCAATGTAGTTGGCTTGTTCTTGATTTCTTTTTTAAATTCGTACATTTCATCTGTTATATATCTTATTGTCATACTCTATTTTTGTGGAATCATTGGTACTATACCCTCTCTCATGTTTTTTTTTTTTTTTTTTAATTTTCATCTGCTCTCTCTTTTTTTCTTTGTTAGTCTAGCTAAGGGTTTGTCTATTTTATTAATCTTCTTAAAGAGCCATTTTTAAACTTAGTTTTTTTTCTAGTGTTTTTATTCTCATTTCATTTAGTTCTGTTGTAATCTTTGTTATTTCATTCTCTGCTTGCTTTCTGATTAGTTTGTTCTTTTCCTAGTTCCTCTGGGTGCTCTATTAGGTCTTTGATTTTAGCTCTTTCTTCTTTTTAAATATAAGCATATATGGCTATAAATTTTCCTCTCAGTGTTGTTTTGACTGGAATCCATAGGTTTTGATATGTTCTGTTCTCATTTTCATTCATTTCAAGGTAGTTACTAATTTTTGCAATTTCCTCCTTGTACCACTGATTCTTTAAGTGTGTTGTTTAACTTCCATATATTTGTGTCTCTTCTGTTTCTCCATTACTCATTAATTTCCAGCTTCATTCCGTTGTGGTCAGATAAATTGTATTATTTAATTTCAATATTTCTAAATTCGTTGAGACTTTTTCTGTCATCTACCACGTGGTCTATCCAGGACAATGACCATTTGCACTTGAGAAGAATGCATATCCTGCTGTATTTGGGTGTAATTTTCTGTATATGTGTATTAGGGTTATTTCCTCTTACATATTATTCAATGTCTCTTTTTTATTAACCTTTTGGCAAGATGGTCCATCTAATGGTGATAGGTGATATTAATTATTAAAACCTCTTTCTATGATTGTAGGGGCATGTATTTCTCCCCTTGGTTTTGCCGTTATGTATCTCATGTATTTTGTGGCACCCTGGTTAGTTGAATAAACATTTATGATTGTTCTTTCTTCTTGCTAGATTAACCCTTTTATTAATACATTGTAACCTTTTTTGTCTCTTACAGTAGTTTTGAATTTAAATACCTTTTTTATTAGTAGTATAACTCCTCAACATTTTTTGGTTATTGTTTGCATGTAAAATCATTTTCCAAACTTTCCCTTGCAACCTCCTTGCCTCCCTCAATGTAAGGTGAGTTTCTTGTAGACAGCATCTACATGGGTCATATTTCCTTATTCATTCTGCCAATATGTAACTTTTGATTAGGCAGTTTAATCTATTATCATTCAAAGTTATTAATGACAAGACAGTGCATTCCTTAGCTTTTTGTTTCTATAGGTTCATATTATATTTTTTATTTCTCTTTTTATCCTTTTAGTTACTCTTACTAAAAATCCCCTTTTGAAACTCACCTCCAAATATCTTTCTCCTGTTTTTTTTTTTAAATTTCCTTTTAACTTCCAGAACTCATGTTAGTATTTTTTGATGGACAAAATTCTTGTTGACAAACTCTCAATTTTTTTAAAAATATTTTGAACTCTCCTGCATTTTTCAATGACAGATTTGCTGGATATAGAATTCTTGCCTGGCAGTGTATTTCTTCAGCAACTTAGCTATGTCATAGTTCTCCCTTCTTGCCTCTATGGTTTCAGATAAGAAATCAACACTTAATCATATTGAGCATCTCTTATATGTGATGGATCTCTTTTCACTTGCTGCTTTCAGAATTCTCTTTTTCTCTTGAACATTCAAAAATCTGATAAGAATGTGTCTCATGGTAGACCTCAGGATATTTACTGTTTGAGTTGTGTTGCACTTTCTGGACATTAACATCAATGTCTCTCATAGAGTTGGGAAATTTTTGGTCAGTATTTCCTCCACCACTCATTCTGCCCCCTTTCATTTCTCTTCTCTCTCTGGGATGCCTATAATGCATATGTTTGTGTGTTTCAATTCTATCTGTCCCAAGTGAATTTTTTTCTATTTATTCTACTACCTGTATGATTTCAGATGTTCTATCTTCAACAATATTTTTTCTTTCTACTGCCTGTTTAAATCTGCTTTTATGTGCTTCCAGCATATTTTTAATTTCTTGTATTATGCCTTTCATCACCATCAGATCCATTATCTTTTTATGTATGTTTATGATTTCTTGTGTCTTTTTAATAACCTTTATCTTTTCCTTTTCTTCATTAGGTTGATTCATGTATTTGTTTGGACATCCTTGACTAGTGTTTCACATGCTGCATCTCTTCCTGCCTTTTAATTTGCTCATTAGACTGAGCCATATCTTCCTGCTTCTTAGAATGGCTTGTAATTTTTTTTCTGCTTTCAAAGCATCTGTTTATCTTGATATGCTTATTCCATTTGTTAGCTTTTCTTTCTTCTCTAAGGTTTTATTTCATTTTGTGTGTGTATTATGGGTCTTCTTGGCCACTTGGTTCCACCTATTCAATATATTTGTTGTTGTCTGTATTACTTATAAAATATTTGTAGGTCATAAGCATGTAAAGAAAAAGAGAAAAAAATAATAATCATAATCATCATCATCATAATAATAATGGATGGAAAAGGAACCATAAAAGAGACAGGAAAAACTAAGTAAAAAGGGTGATAATTCATAAACAAATAAGAATCAAAAAAGGTCTGGTAGAAGAAAAAAATAAGCAGGAAAAAGGAAAAGAAAAGAAAAGGAGAGATGAGAATAGAAGAAAGAAAGAGAAGACCGAACAAGAGAAAATTTAATGAAAGTAAAACAAATGAAGGGGAGTAAATGAAAGAAAGAAAATAAATTTTTAAAAAGGAGAAAAAAGAAAAAAGAAACAAAGGAAACAAAAAACAGAAACCTCAGCCGTTCCTCTCAGTTCACTAGCAACAATCTCAGGCTTTCAGTGTTCACAAATCAATAACCCTGTGCTTTGCCCTCTGCATTTAAGGTATCCAGATGTAGAAGAAAATAAAGAATAAAGAATAGAAAATATAAAAAATAAAAAGGAGTATGGAAAATCTATGCCAAATATATGGTATAGACCACGGTTTTTGGTAATAGTCTGATGATATTATCTCATAATCTGTAACAAATATTCTACCAGAGTGTGGTATGTTGGTGAAGGGGTGTTGTATGGGAAATCTACAAATGTGCATGATTGTTTTGTAAGTTCACAACCTCTATAATAAAAATATATTTTAAAAAATAATAGGGTTGGTTGGTGAAAAATACACCAAATGTAAGATCTGGACTATTGTTATTAGTAATATTTTGATGATGCTCTTGCTTAGTTTATAACAAATGTTTCACTAAAATGCAAGGTATTGGTGGAGGGGTGATGTAAGGCACTCCTGTATGATGTTACATATGTTTATATTGTAAGTTAACTTTTATTATACACTTATTGTTTATGTATGTTCATGTATGAATGACATGCTTCAATTAAAATATATTTTAAAAAAGGAAAAAATAAAATAAAATAAAAACTCCCCACAGTTTCTGAAAGAGGAATGTAGTCTGCCATTCCCTATTCCACCATCTTGGATCTCCCTATGGGTTATTATTACAAGGCAAAATTTAGCAAAACATACTTTGGTGTTTGGCAGACAGTCTCTAGAAAATGATTGCAATAAAAACAACCAACAAAAGTAATTTCTAATGATAAAACTTGATTGTGAAATGAATATAATATTTTAGAGAGCTTCCATCCTTATCATCCATGTGTGATGAAAGCTGCCCAAAGTTTAAAGATGTTTCTGATAAGATTGTTGGTGATGTTAATAAATGTGAATTATTTTAATATTATATAATGAAACATAACCCATGTAGAAAATATTTATAACTCTATGAACTAAAATTTTCCAGATGAAACTTCATGACTATATTAAATTATGCATGAGAAAACAACCTACTCAAGTTCCTAAATAGATCAATGAATTTAAATCTATCAGAGCATGACAAGTTCAATAATATGATTGCAGATTATAGCTTGCAAATCTTCACTTACCACTTGTTCATATCTGATGTAAAATCAGAATAATGGTAGTTATCTGAAAGTAATATTGATGCACTCCTTTCCTTTTGAAATTATATATCTGTTTGAAGCATATTTTCTTCATATTCTCCAACTATAAAAACATACTGCAACATAATGAATGAAAAAGAAGACATTAAAATTCAGCTGTTTTCTATTAATCAAGATAAAGAAATTTTCAAACATGTAAAAAAAGCCTCCTATCATAAATTTATTTTTTGAAATAACATGCTATTATAAACTGTTGTATAAATATGGTAAAATTAATCATTCATAATACACTAAATATATAGTCAAACATGTATCAGTTTGAATTTCTAATGTAGTCATTATTATCAATAGATATGAATAGTAACATAAATAAAAAAATTTTAGAGTCTTCAATAACTTTTAATTATAAAAAAATTCCCTGAAACACACCAAACTCAGAACTGATGATTTTTATATATTATATTTAAAACTATGTCCTTCAGTAGTCACTAACCTTAGATAATATACATGGGCATGTGTTCTTCTGGCCATTAATTTCCTCTGAGTACATTTTTTTCCATAAAATTAAAAAACAATCCTCTGGAATTTTTAGCTCCCATGCTGTCACTTTTTCTCTTATGCATTTCAAGTTGACAAACCTACCCAGTTCTTCTATGTATTTGATAGAGTGTTAATTACCTTTGCCATATCAGTGACAGTTTGCAATCTTTACCAAATTGAGCTCACCTTCAAAGTGTAGCTTTCTGCCCAAATAGGCACATACAGAGATTGAAAACATGGAGTTATAATGAAGGTTGGTATAGACCTGGGCCCTGTGAAATCATTCCCAGCTCTGGTACATCAAATGCCCTATATTTTATCAAGGGGAATTTCTTTTTCCAGAGATTTAACTTATCTATATTCACCAAACTTCCCAGCTTGCATTTATAACAATTTGGATGTCTCACAGGAGTACATAGAGATTTCTATATTTGAGCCTTCATTTCCAAGATTTTCTACAGAGTTTCTTAGCCTTTCCCACATTATACTTCTCTCCAGATTGCCAGTCATTAATAAAAATTTTCAGAGAAATGAAAATTGGTTTCTTTACTTAGAACTTCCTCTGAGGTATAATAATGGATATTCTGAAATTTACCTACATAATATAACTATTTTTCTTAGTTTATACAATTCTGACCAATTTTGTTTTTTAAATTCTAGGTAATTTCACCCTGTAGATGATTTTCTATTATGTCATACTTTTATATCAAAACCGTAAGCAAACGTATTTTGTTATGCATAACACAATTTTATGTACTTATTGTAAACAAGTAATTTACATTCATAATCTGACATAAAATTGAGAATATATTGAATCTCCTGTGGATTGACAAACATAACTGCATACTTCTCTTCTGTTAAGTTTAACCAAAAAGTTATTTGCCAAATTATTGCTTGCTAAGAAACACCACTAAAAAATTTAATTAATCTCAAGAGTAGGGAAAGAAGTCATTATTAAGCAGAAATTGAAGGAACCTTGGTTATTTTGATGTTGAAATAACCAGTTAATCAGTGCTAATGGGAGTTATCACCCATTTGTGCACTTAGTGCAAAAAGATGTTTGTAAAGAATCCAGAAGCAGAATGCTTCTTAAGTGTATCTATCTGAGAAGTGACTACGAAATTTATCCATCGATGGAAGATGACAGATCACATATTTTGTCAATCTCTTTCAAAACATGTATTCACGTAAGGGAAGATAAACTTGTTACCTCATTTCAGGTATATTTGTGTATTTTATGTGAGTTGTTTTTTTTAAATTATTAATGAATAATTCCCTGAAACAGCACTAATAAATTTCAATATTATTAGCATAGTTAATTATTTCTGCCTCATATGACAAATGAGTGCTCACAACAATCTGTATATTTTCCAATTCTAGTATTTATTTTATGTGATTCATTTTTAATAAAATGGTAACTGAAGATGTATTTGTGAATACACAGTCTGGATTCAAAAGATAGGGAAGAAAATTATACTAATATTCCCTTAAAATTAAACTAGTGCAGACACCAAGGATGAGCTATCTCTTCAGCTAAATCCTAAATGAGACCTAAGAAATTTATAGACAAAAGTTAAGATGGCATTTAATGGAAATCTAGCAATGTAAATATAAATAGTCATTAAAACATCAATGGAATTATAAAAATTTCCAGTGTCATTTTTCACAATTAAAATATTGTGAAGATATTTATTAGCTAGATATAGTGAAACAATCATGTTCTAGGCTGGTTTTTAAATATATTACTACATATCAACTGTTAAAGAATAGACAGGCAATTAGAAATTCCACTCTGTACATTATTGTCCATATCATTAAACTGTGAAGTCAATACATTCTAAATATCCCCAAGGTAATAAGAAATAGGGAAAAATAACCCTGAAATCTCTTTTTTATTTTTAAAGGTTCATTTTTACTTTCAGTTTTATTACATTTATCTCTATGTCTATATTTGTGCCAGTACCACATAGTCTTGATTACCATTGCTCTACACTGTTTTTTTTTTAAATACATTTTTTAAAAATTTTTACTGATACTTAGATTACATAAATGTTTCATTAAAAAATATAGAGGATTGGGGAAGTGGATGTGGCTCAAGTGGTCAGGCTCCTGTTTACCATATGGGAGGCCACCGGTTCGAATACTGGGGCCTCATGGTGAAGGCAAGCAGGCCCGCACTGCATGGTGAGCTGATGGCCCATGAGGCACAGTGAGCTGATGGCCTGCACGGCGTGGCAAGTTGGCGCAGCAAGATGATGCAACAAAGGGAGACAAGCAGACACAGAAATGCGTAGCAAACGGACACAGCGAGCACAAGCAGAAAGGGGAGCATAAATAAATAAAATAAATTTTTAAAAAAATATATAGGGTATTCCCATATGCTCTGCTCCCAAACCTTCCCACATTTTCCACATTAACGATATCCTTCATTAGTGTGGTACATTTGTTACAATTGATGAACACATTTTGGAACACTGCCACTAAGTATGGATTATAGTGTACATTGTAGTTTATACCCTCTCCTGCACAATTTTGTGAGTTATCACAAGATATATAATTGTTTGTATCTATCATTGCAATGCCATTCAGGACAATTCCCAAGTCCCCAAAATTTTCCCATATTACAGATATTTTTCCCTCTCCCTCCCCTCAGAATCTCCAGTGCCACTGTCTCCACTTCCATGATATAAGTTCTTCCATTGTTCAAATCACAGTGAGTCTATATAGAAATACCAGTAAGTCTACTCTAGACCATCATTCATTTCCCAATCTTGAGGATTCTGGGATGGTGATGACCACTCCACTTCTAATTGACAGGGGGCTTATTTCCCATGGGGCAGATGGATGAGACTATCTTGCTTGCAGTTGCAGACACTCTCTTTTCCTTGTGATGGTTGTTGTCTATCATCATCTCCTTATTAGTTGTCTTGAGTGAGTACAATGAACTGGAGAGTAGGTGTTGCAACTCTATTGAGATTCAGGGCCCAGCTGGCATGTGGAGACCCCAAAGACTTAAGACACTTGAACATACATCTATCAACTCTGGCACTAACTATAATTTCAAATAGAAGTGACAGAAGACCATGTTTAAAAACAAAACAAAACTGAGTCCAACTCGGTCACACTTGGGAGCATAAATTCCCAAGTAAGGCCCACAGTCAGGGCACTATATTCCTGAACTGTCTGCCCTGCCTATAGAGTCTGGATGTCTCCACTATTTTAGGCAATATTTTCTTTGGAAACCAATGAGATACTGCTGAGACGTGCATAAGTGTAACCTCTGGAATTACTTCCTGAACTCACTTTGAAGTCTCTTAGCCATATAAACTCATTTGTCTTTACTCTTTCCCCTTTTAATCAAGGTATTTTTCCAATTTCTTTGCTAGTTGGTGCTTGGTAGTAATCCCTCAGTGCCAGGAAGGCTTAACCCCAAGATTCATATCCGATGCTGGGAGGAAGGTAATGCATTTATATGCTGCATACAGCTTAGAGAGAGGCCACATTTGAGCAAAAAGTAGGCTCTCAGGAGGTAACTCTTAGGCACCCTATAATACTAGGCTAATTCAAATTTCAGAAGTAAAGGTTCTTAAGTACATTCATCAATATGAAGGGCCCATCAATGGTCTAACTTCCTTCAATAGTCATTGCCCCTGTACTCAAGGGATTCTTGCTGTCCCATTACAGAATGTGGCAGAGCTCCCCAGGATAGGAATTGGATATTCTTTCAGTTATTTTGAGAATACCCACCTACCATGACAATACCATAAGAACACTTGAACATATTTATATGCCTTATAGGTATGCCCCAGGTGAAACTCCTACTATCTATCCCCATCACTGACACCGCACCAATGATCTTCCTCTGCTACAGTTGCAACAATTCTGCAATCCAAAACGTCTTCAAAAATGAAGCTAAGAAAATAACCAATTATTATTAAAAAGAAAATGAAGTAATGATTTTTCTAAAAATAATAAATAAAATACAACAAATTTAAAAATTTGGAATAATGAAAAATAATTTAAAATATAAAAATAAATGTTTTTTTGACTTTATGTATTTCATCACTGTAAGATCTGTTGTCTCATGGTCAAGTTTACTAATTTAATAATTTTGATGCACTTTGAAGGAGAAGAGATATGGTTAATTTAAGGAAGTGAAACAAGAAATTTACAAACTGGGGAGAGAGATGCAATCTGAAAAGCTTGAAGATAAGAAGTACACTTCTATTGATCAAGTGTAAATGCATGTTTTTTTTTTATTTTTAAAGAACCTTTAGATAAAATAAATGTTACATAAAAAATATAGGGGCTTTCTATAGACCCCATTCCCACCAGCTCCCTCACTTTTCATTAGTATGAAACATTTGTTTCAATTGATGAACACCTACTGAGGCATTGTTACTAACCATGGTCATTAATTTGCATTGTAGTTTACACTTTGCACTGCACAATATTATAAGTTTTGAAAAAAAATGTATAATGGCCTGAATCTGTCATAGCAATGTCATGCAAGACAATTCTAATGCCCCAAATATGGCCCATGTTATACCCATTCTTCCCTCTCCTTCCCTTCAGAAACTCTGGTGTCCAATGCCTTTATATCAATGATAAGAGTTTTTCCATTGTTAGAATAATAATAAGTATACTTTAGTCCATGTTCCTATTCCCTTTTTAAGTTTGCTTATTCCATATTCTTGAGGACATTGGGATGGTGATTCCTACTCTGTTTCTGAATGAGAGAGTGTTTAGATCAAGTGTGGCAGATGGATGGAACTGTCTTGCTTGCAATTGTAGATACTCACTGTTTATTGGGAAGAGCGTTGTACAATATCATCCTTTTGTGAGTTGTACTGGGTGACTCCAATGAACTGGAGAGTATGTTTTACAACTGTGCTGAGATTCAGGGCTCAACCAACATACAAACAGACAGAAGATTTAAACCTTTGGGACATATATTTTAACAAAATTAGTGCTAATTAAAGGTTCAAACAAAAGGGACAGAAGAGCCCTGTGTAAGGAAATAATAAATGAATCTAACTCTGTTACATTGGGGAGAATAATCCAAAGTAAGACCTACTGAGGATGCCAAATTCTTGAGATTGTCTGCCCTGTTTACACTGTCTAGATGTCTCGAGAGCCCTCATTAGACCCGCTGATTGAGGGACTGTTTACTGTTGCAATCAATGAGATCCTCCTGATACATGCATAATTGTAACCTCTGGAATAACTTCCTGACTCATGTTAAAATCTCTTAGCATAAAAATTCATTTGTATTTAATATTTCCCCCTTTTGATAAAGGTCTTTTTCCAAATGCCTCATGAGCTGGTGTGTAGTAACAATCCCTCAGTGCCAGGGAAGTTCATCCCTGGAGACATGCCCCATGCTGGGGGGAAGATAGTGAATATATGTGCTGAGTTTGATTTAGAGAGAGGCCATGTTTGAGCCAAAAGGAGGCTTTCAGGCAGTAACTCTTAAGCAGTATATGATATTAGGTTAAGTTTCAATTTCACAAGAACAAAGTTCATAAATATAAGCATCAATATCAAGGATCTGGCATATTGGCCTCTTCTGCATCTCTAGGAACTGCCCATGTACTCTAGTGATTATTGCCACTCTATTAGAGAATGTAACAGGACTTCCCAGGAAGGATATTCATTATTTTT
>JAQZBX010004780.1:0-26359 GCA_029593785.1 Cabassous unicinctus | reverse complement strand
GTCTGGCATATTGGCCTCTTCTGCATCTCTAGGAACTGCCCATGTACTCTAGTGATTATTGCCACTCTATTAGAGAATGTAACAGGACTTCCCAGGAAGGATATTCATTATTTTTTCACTTATTGTGTGGATATTCATCCACCAAGACCAAACCCCATGACCACTTTAACATACTGATATGCCTTAGAGGCACACAGGTGCATTCCTCAACAGAAATCATCCCATCATTTACACCAGACACCAGTAATACCTCCCTGCCACAGTTTTAACCTTCCCATGATCCAAAAGCTCCCTAAAAACAATGACAAAAAAATAAACAAATAAAAATAATAAGAAAATAAAATAATAAAAATAAGTAAAATAAAAAATAAATTTAAAAAATTTATTTTTATTGCACCTTCCATCACTGTAACATCTGTTATTTTTTATATACAGTGACAATTTCTTCTGTATGTTTCCGTAATTTGTTTTTTCAGTTTATCTTCAAAGAAGCTGTAGGGCAATGGAATAGTCATATAAGCAATATTCAGGATTCCCATATATCCAACCCCATCCACCTCTGCCACTTCCCCCTAATAACAACATTTTAAATATTTATAGTACATTTGTTACAATTGATGTACAGATATCAAAGCATTGCTACCAAGCATGGTCAATGGTTTACATTATGGTTGACATTTTGCACTGTATACTTTTATATGTTTTGATAAAATTTAAAATGTCACGTATCAGTCATTGTAAGATCATGCAAAACAATTCCAACACCCTAAGATAACACACTCTGACAATATGAACTTTTTGACCTTCCATAGAAGCAAGCCCCAGGTGTGCATGATCCTGTATATCCCCCAACCCTGGATGCCCTGCCACAGTAACCCTCCTTGCCATGTTTACCAAAAGAACTTTCCCACCATTGTAGTTTTTACCACAAACATATTATAATACAAATACCTGGAGGTCACCTGTTGCTTCCTCCAGCCCTCCCCCTAGCTCTGTGGATAGTCCAACCAACTCCATTACCCTTCTCCACTTCAAATTCCAGCACTGTTGGACCCAATAACATCACTGCACAACTATCACCTTAATCCACTTCCCAAACACCCCCTTCCACCTTATAATAGATTTTTCCCATATTGAGCATTGGCTCACCATCCTCTACTTCCTTTCTGTCTCCTGAAAACATATCTTTCAGACTCTAGTTATGCAATCTGCTTAATTTGTTTAATTAATATCTGTGAGGTCATGTAATATTTGTCCTTGAGTTACTGACTGACTTCACTCAACATAAGGTCTTCAAGATTCATCCATGTTGTCCCATGTATTAATACTGCATTCCTTCTTACAGCTCAGTAATATTCCATTGCATATATATAGCACAATTCGCTTATCCATTCATCTGTTGATGTACAATTGGATTGCTTCCAACTTTTGTCAATGGTGTATAATGTTATGAACATTAGTGAGCATATATCTGTTCATATCCCTGTTTTCATATTATCTTGGTATATACCCAGCAGAGGGATTGCTGAATCATTGGCAGTTATATAGTTAGCTTCTGGAGGAAACACCAAACTGTCCTCCACAATGGCTGCACCATTTTATATTGCCACCAGTAACGGATCCATGTTCCCTTTCCTCCACATCTTCTCCAACACATTTAGCTTTGTTTTTTTATTAGCTGCCTATCTAATAGGTATCAGATGATATCTCAATGTAATTTTACTTGTGGTTGCCTAATAGATTGTGATGTTGAGCATCTTTTCATGTGCTTTTTACTCATTCAAATTTTTCCTTTAGAAAAGTGTCTATTCAAATCTCTTGCCCAATTTTTCAATGGATCATTAGTGTTTTTTACTTTTGAGATGTAGGATTTCTTTATATAGGCTGGATATTAGGCCCTTATAGGATATATGTTTACCAAATATATTCTCCTATTGAGTAGGCTGCCTGAAAACTTTCTAGACAAATTCCTTTGAAAAGCAAAAGTTTTTAATTTTGAGGAGGCCCTATTTATTTCTCCTATCTTTCATAGCTCATGCTTTGGGTGTAAAGTTTATGAAACCATTTTCTACTACAAAATCTCCTAGGTGGTTGCCTACATTATCTCCTAGGAGCTTTATGGTCTTGCCTCTTGTATTTATGCCTTTGATCCATCTTGAGTTGACTTTTTGGATATGTCATGAGACCATGATACTTTCACATACATTTGAACGTGGATATCCAGTTCTCTCAGCACCATTTGTTGAAATGGCCATTCTGTACCAGTTGAGTGGGCTTGTGACCTTGTTGAATATTAGTTGACTATTTAAATGAGGCTCTATATCACAACTTTCAATTTGGGTCCATTGTTCAGGATGTCTACCTTGTGCCAATACCATGAAGTTTTGACCACTGTAGCTTTTTTGTATGCTTTAAAGAATGGTACTGTGATTCCTCCAATTACTTTTTATTTTTTCAGTAAGGTTTACTGTCAATTCAGGGCTCCTTGCCATTCCAAATAAATTTCATAATTAAATTTTCCAATTCATTAAAAATGTTGTTGTAATTTTTATTGGGTTTGTGTTAAATCTGTAAATCTGTTGTGTAGGACAGACATCTTAATGTTGTTTACTCTTCCAATCCATGAACATGGAATATTCTTTCATTTGTTTAGGTTTTATATGATTTACTTTAACAATGTTGTATAGTTTTCTGTGTAAAAGTTTCTTAACTCTTTAGCTAAATTTATGCCTAGATAATTGATTCTTTTAGTTGCTAATGTAACTGGAATTTTTTTTTCTTGAATTCAACCTCAGATTCCTCTTTATTGGTGCAAGGGAATACTACTGATTTTTGCATGTTGACCTTCTATCCTGCCAATTTACTGAACTCATTTATCGGCTCTAGAAGCTTTGTTGTAGATTTCTCAGTGCTCTGTATGCATAGGATCATGTATTTGAAAATAGAGTAATTTTTCCTCCTTCCTTTCCATTTTGAATGCCTTTTATATCTTTTCTTGCCTAAGTGCTCAAGCAAGTACTTCTAATACAATGTTAAATAAGTGGTGGCAGTGGGAATCCTTGTCTTGTTCCAGATCTTAGAGGGAAAGCCTTTAGGATTTCACAATTTAAAATGATGTTAGGTGTGGGTTTTTCATATATACATTTTATCATGTTGAGGAAGTTTTCTTCTATTCCTATCTTTTGAAGTGTTTTTATCAAGAAAGATTCTGTATCTTCCCAAATGCTTTTTCTGCATCAATATAGGTGATTGTGTGATTTTTTCTTTTGATCAGTTAATGTGATGTATTACTTTGATTGATTTTTTTTTTATGTTGAATGATCCTTGCATGGCAGAGATGAATGCAATTGATCACGGTGTATAATTCTTTGGTATGTTGTTAAATATGATTAGCAAGAATGTCATTGAGTATTTTAGCATACAGTTCCATTAGAGATTTTGGTTGGTAATTTTCCTTTCTTGTGGCATCTTTAGGTGGCTTTGGTATTTGGTTGATGTTAGCATCATAGAAAGAGTTAGGTAATGTTCTCTCCACTTCTATTATTTGGAAGAGTTTAAGTTCTTTCTGGGATATTTGGTAGAATTCACCTGTAAAGTCATCTGGTCTTGAGCTCTTCTTAGTTGGGAGGTTGTTGATGACTAATGCAATCTTGTTCCCTGTGATTGGTCTGGTGAGTTCATCGGTTTCTTCTTTTGTCAACGTAAGCTGCTGGTGTGTTTCTAGATATTTGTCTATTTCATTTAAATTACCAATTATTTGTGTAAAATTTTCCAAAGTATTCTCTTATGATACTCTATTTCTGTGGAATCAGTGGTGATATTACACCCCTCATTTTTTGTTTTATGTATTCTTCCTTCTCTTTTTTTGTTAGCCTAGCTAATATTTTGTCAATTTTGTTAATCTTCTCAAATAACCAGCTTTTGATTTTTTTAAATTTTTCTAGTGAATTTTTTAATTCTCAATTACATTTAGTTCTGCTGTAATTTTTGTTATTTCTTTCTTTGTGTTTGCTTTGGGATTAGTTTGTTGTTCTTTTTCTAGTTCCTCCAGGGGTGCAGTTAGGTTTTTTATTTTATATCTTTCTTTATCAATATAAGCATTTGTGGCTATAAATTTCCTTCTCAGCACTATTTTTGCTGCATTCTAGAGGTTTTAATAACTTTTGTTGTCATTTTCATTAGTTTCAAGCAGAAATATATTTCTTTGTAATTTCCTCCTTGACCCAATGATTGTCTAATCATGTTTTGTTTCACTTCATATCTTTGTGCATATTCTGGTTTTCTACTTTTTATTGATTTCCAGTTTCATTACATTATGATCAGATAAATTACTTGTATAAATTCAGTCTTTCTGAATTTGTTGAAATTTGTTCTGTGAACTATCATTTGGTCTATCCTGGAGAATGATCCACGTATGCTTGCAAAAATATATATACTCCTGTAATTGATTGTAATGTCCTGGATATATTTATTAGGTCTAGATCCTCTAATGTATTATTGAATGTCTCTGTTTCTTTATATAGCCTCTGCCAAGATGTTCTTTCTAATAGTGATAATGGTGTATAAATCCCCCCCCCATAATTGTGTATGTATCTATTTCTCCACTTAATCTTTCCAATGTTTGTTTCATATTTTGGCTCACACTCATTGAGTGCATAAATGTTTACGATTGTTATTTCTCCTTGATAGGTTACCCCTTTTATTAATATATAACGTACTTCTTTGTCTCTTAAAAAGGCTTTGCATTTAAAGTCTATATTGTCTGATATTAGTATAGCTACTCCTGCCCACTTTTGGTTATTGTTTGCATGTAAAATCGTTTTTCAACCATTCCCTTGCAACCTTCTGGCATCCCTGGGTCGAAGGTGTTTCTTGTGGACAGCATATAGATGAGACATATTTCCTAATCCAGTCTGTCAAAGTGTTTTTTGATTGGAGAGTTTATTCCATTAACATTCAATGTTATTACTGGTAAGCAGTATTTACATTAGCAATATTTTCTTTATGTTTATATATGTCATATATTATTTTCATTTATTTTTTATCTTTTTTGTTAATTTTCCTAATAATCTTCCATTCTACACTGTCTTCCAACCATCTCTTTCCTCTTTTGTTTCCTTTAAATATGAAGAAATCAGTTTAGTATTTCTTGAAGGGCAGTTTTCTTGTTGACAAATCTCTTAATGTTTCTCTGTGAATATTTTGAACCACCCCTCATTTTTGTAGGTCACCTTTGTTAGCTATAAAATTCTTGGCAAAATTTTTCCTTTTAATTTTAGCACCTTGACTATGTCCTACCACTGCCTTCTCATCTCCATTGTTTCAGATGAGAAATAAGCAATTAATCATTTTTAATATATATTTTTATTTTTTAAATGATACAAGATTACATAATTGTTACTCCAAAAATATAGGGATTCCCATATGCCCTGCTCCCACACTTCCCACACATTCCAACCTAAACAACATGCTTCATTAGTGTGGCATTACATTGCAATTGAAAAATGCATCCTGGGGCATTGCCACTGAGCACGAATGATAGTTCACATTGCAGTTCACACCCTCTTTGACACAATTCTGCAGGTTATGGGAAGATATATCATGACCTATATCTGTCATTGCAATGTCATTCAGGATGATTCACAATTCCTGAAAAAGCCACTGTATTACACCTGTTTCTCCCTCTCCTTGCCCCCAGAGCCTCCAGTGGCCACTGCCTCCACAACAATGTTGTAATTTCTTCCATTGCTAGAATCACAATAAGTCTATAGTAGAATACCAATAAGTCCACTCTAGTCTATAGTTCATTCCCCAATTCTGAAGATTCTTGGATGGTGATGTCCACTCCACTTCTAATTGAGAGGGGAATTTGATCCCATACAGACCTGGATGGGGCTCTCTTGCTTGCAGGTGTAGGCTATCTCATTTCCTTGATATGGTGTTTGTCAATACTCATTCCTTGATAGTTGTCCTGGGTGAATCCAATGAACTGGAGAGTAGGTATTGCAACTTCACTGAGGCACAGGGTCCAGCTAGTACATTGACAGCCCAAAGATTCAAGTCTCTTGTACATACATCTACCAACTCCAGCACCATGTATAAGTCCAA
This sequence comes from Cabassous unicinctus, assembly GCA_029593785.1. Classification (NCBI taxonomy): domain Eukaryota; kingdom Metazoa; phylum Chordata; class Mammalia; order Cingulata; family Chlamyphoridae; genus Cabassous; species Cabassous unicinctus. The sequence goes on along the minus strand of JAQZBX010004780.1, from coordinate 20,251 downwards.
ATATCAGGGATGGATGAATCATGCATAGGAAAGCCATAACTTAGTACAACTCTGCTGCTCACAGGAGAACAAACTCCAAAGTAGGGCCCAATGGCAAGGCACCAAATTACAGAGCTATCAGCCATGACAAAAGGATCTGGGTGTCTCAAGAGCCCTCAGGAGCCCCAGTATTTGGGGTAATATCCACTGTGGCAGTCTATGAGATCCTGCTGTGGTGTGCTAATCATTACCACTATGATGACCTCCTTACTTATGTTGAAGTCTCTTAGCCATATAAACTCATTTGTCTTTACCTTTTCTCTCTTTTATTTGAGGTCTTTTTCCAATTGTGTTGCTAGTTGTTGCTTGGTAGTAATCCCTTGGTGCCGGGGAGGCTCATCCCTGGGAGTTATGTCCCATGCTGGGGGGAAGGTAATACATTTATATGCTGAGTTTAGTTTAGAGAGAGGCCACATTTGATCAAAAAGGAGGCCTTCAGGAAGCATATCTTAGACACTCCACAACATTAGGCTGAATTTCAATTTCAAGAGCAAAGGCTCTCAAGCATAGTCATCCATATTGAGGTAACATCAAGGGACCATCCTCCTTCACCAGCCATTACACCTGCACTTGGGGGACTGTTGCTGCTCCATTAGAGAACATGGCAGAGAATTCCAGGTTGGGAATTCAATATTCTCTAGGTTCTTGTGTGAATATCCACCCACTGTGACAATGCCCTATGAACATTGGAACACATTTATATACCTTATATGCATGTCCAGGTGAAAGTCTTCCCATTTGTCCCCCATCACTTAAACCACACACCAATGATACTCCACTGCCCTAGTTGTAACCCTTTTGTGATCCAAAGCTTCTTCAAAAATGGGAAGCCAATTAAATAGCCAAATACAATTAATAGGAAAATGAAATAATAATGATATGGGGAAATATAAGAAATAAAATTCATATAAATTTTAGAAAGCTAAAAATAAAATAAAATAAAAAATTGGGCTCTTAAAAATAATAAAAAATATTTAATTTTTAAATATTTGCCTATCATCACTGTAATATCTGTTGTACTGTATGTGCAGTTACATTTTGTTCCATTTATTCCCAGTGTCTTACTTTTTTTCCATTTTGTTTCCAAAGAAGTTTTACATCAGAGTAAAGTCACATACAGAATAAAGGTGCCCCCATATACCAAACACACTCCACTTTTTCCCCTTTCCCATATTATTATCTTTTTTATATGTGGATGGTATATTTGTTACAACTGATATACAAATAGTGAAACATAGCTACTCACCATAGTCAATGGCTTACCTTATTGTCTACATTTTAGACTATACACTTTTATAAATTTTGATGATATTTAACATGGCCTGCATCCATCATTGAATGATCATGTAGAACATTTTCATTGCCCACTAAATACTCCCTGTTCCATGTATTCTATTCCTGCCTTCCCCTCCCCTCAGGGCCCATAGAAACCCCTCTTACTTCACTCCTTGGATGAGAAGATTCATAGTTACTTTCCACAAAATTGAGATCTTGACACACTGGTTTGTCCTCTCCTATTAGTAACCACACATGCTCTCAAGAGACTCCTGCCCCTCAGCTTGTGAACATATTGGATCTCCCCAGGATGGGAGTACAATGCCTTCCAGCTCATTATGTGGGTCTCCACACAATGATACAATACATTATGACAAAATGATGACTGGCACATGCCCTAGAAGCCTGTTGCAGGTGTGCAATGTCCCAAATACCCCCCATCTAACACCCAAAACCATTAACATTCCTTGTCATATTACCATAAGAGTGTTCTCAACTTTGGATTTTCAACCATGCAAATCCCCATGGTTCAGCTGATCCCTCTCCCAACTCTTCACCTAGTTCCATGTACCATCCAACCCACCCTCCCCATTCCACCCACCTATAAAACCTAGACTGCTCAACCCAACATTATCACAATCCCCTGTCATATCTCTTCAAAGCCAAACTACACACTTCCACCTTATCATAGATTACACCTGTATGGGAATTGGCTCACAACCTTCTCTCCCTTTCTAATTCCTGTAAACCTTTCTTCCAGACAATAACTCTCTGAGTCTGCTAGATTTGCTTAATTCATATGAGCGAGGTAATGTAATATTTTTCATTCAATACCTGGCTTACTTCACTCAACATAAAGTCCTCAAGAATCATCCACTTTGTCCCATGTATTAGCAATACAGTTGAGTAATATTCCATTGTATGTATGTACCACAATTTGTTTATCCATTCATCTGTTGATGGGCACTTTGGGTTGTTTCCATCTTTTGGCAATAGTGAATAATGCCACAATGAACATTGGTGTGCATATATCTGATCATGTCCTTGCTTTCATTTCTTCTAGGTATATACTCAGCAGTGGAATTGCTGGATTATATGACAGTACTATAGTTAGTTTTTTGAGGAACTGCCAAATTGTCCTCCACAATAGCTGGACCATTCTTCATTGCCACCAGCTGTGGATAAGGGTTCCCATTCCTTCACATCCTTTCCAACACTTACAGTCCTTTGTTGACTTTTTTTTAATAGCTGCCAGTCTAAAGAGTGTAAGATGGTATCTCATTGTAGTTTTGATTCACATTTCCCTAATAGCTGGTGACATTGAGCATCTTTTCATGTGCTTTATAACCACTTGTATTTCATCCTTTGAGAAGTATCTTATCAAGTCTCTTGCCCATTTTTTAAATGGGTTGTTTGTCTTTTTATTTTTGAAATGTAGGATTTCTTTATATATGTTGGATATTAGGCTCCTGTCATATATATATTTGCCAATATTTTCTCTCATTGTGTAGGCTGCCTTTTTACTTACTTGATAACATTCTTTGAGGTGGAAAAGTTTTTAATTTTGAGGAAATCCCATTTATCTATTTTTTTTTCTTTTTCTGCTCATGATTTGAGTGTGAAATTCATGAAATCATTTCCTATTAAAAGGTCCTGTAGATGTTTCCGTACATCACCTTCCAATGTCTTTATGGTCTTGGCTCCTGTATTTAAATATTTGATCCAACTTGAGTTTATTTACTATAAGGTGTCAGATGGTGTTCCTCTTTCATTCTTTTGGATATGGATATATGGTTCTCCATGGACCATTTTGAAGAGGCCATTCTCTTCTGGTTGAGTGGGCTTGGTTGTCTTGTCAAATATCAGATGACTGTATTTGTGAGGATCTATATCAGAATGCTCAATTCAATTCCATTTATTGTTATTGTCTATCCTTGTGCCAATACCATGCAGTTTTGACCACTCTAGCTTTGTAGTATATTTTAAAGTCAGGTAGTGTGATTCCTTCTATTTCTTTTTTCTTTTTCAGTATGTCTTTAAATATTTGTGTCCTTTTGCCCTGCCAAATAAATTTAATAGTTTTTCCAATACAGTAAAAAATGTTAGGTTGATGTTTTTGGGATTGTACTAAATCTGCACCTTGGTTTAGGTAGAATAGACATCTAAATGATGTATAGTATTCCTGTCCATGAACAGGGAATATTCTTGCATTTATTTAAGTCTTCTTTGATTATCTTTAACAGTGTTGTGTAGTTCTCTGTGAATAAGTCATTTACATCTTTAGTTTAATTGATTCCTAGGTATTTGATTTTTTTAGTTATTATTTTAAATGATATTTTTTTTCTTTATTTCCTCCTCACATGGCTCATTATTGGTGTATAGAAATTCTATTTATTTTTTTTACAATGATCTTTTAACCTGTGACTTTTCTGAAGTAATTTTTAAGTATTAGAATTTTTGTTATAGATTTCTCATGGCTTTTTATGTATAGGATAATGTCCTTTGCAAATAGTGAAATTTTACTTCTTCATTTCTAATTTGAATCCCTTTTATATCATTTTTATGCCTCAGTGCTTAAGCTAGTACTTCTAACCAAATGTTAAATAGGAGCAGTGATAATGGGCATCTTTGTCTTGTTTCTGATCTTACAGGGAAAGCTTTTAGGATTTCATCATTGTATATGATGTTATTGGTGAGTTTTTCACACATACCCTTTATCATGCCCAGAAAAGTTCTGAATATTCCTATCTTTTGCAGTGTTATTATCAGGAAAGTGTGTTGTATTTTGTTGAATGCTTTTCTGCATCTATAGAGATGATCATGTGATTTGTTTAATTTGATCTGTTTATGTGGTGTATTAAATTGATTTTATTATGTTGAACCATACTTCCATACCTGGGATGAAACCCACATGGTCATGGTGTGTAATTCATTTCATGTGTTGTTGAATACAATTAGCAAGTATTTTGTTGAGGTTTTTACCATCTCAGCTCATTAGAGAGATTGGTCTGTAATTTTCCTTTCTGGTGGCATCTTTGGCTTTGGTATTAGGGCAATGTTGGCATCATAGAATGAGTTAGTCATTGTTCTTTCTACTTCTATTTTTTGGAAGATTTTAAGCAGGATTGGTGTTATTTCTTTCTGGAATGTTTGGTAGAATCCAACTGGGAAGCCATTTGGTCCTGGGCTCTTCTTAGTTTGGAAGTTTTTGATAACTAATTCTATCTCTTTACTTTTAATTGATCTGTTGAGTTCATCAATTTATTCATTCATCAATGTAGGTTGCTTGTGTGTTTCTAAGAGTTTGCCCATTTCCTCTCAATTATTCTTGTTGTCTTATAATTTTTCAAAGTATCCTCTTATGATACTCTTTATTTCTGTGGGTTCAGTGGTGATATCCCCTTCTTAATTTCTTATTTTGTGTATTTTTATCATCTCTCTTTTTTCCTTTGTTAGTATAGCTAAAGGTTTGTCAATTTAATTCATCTTCTTGAGGAACCAGCTTTTGGTTTTATTTATTTTTTCTAGTGGTTTCTTATTTTCTATTTCATTTAGTTCTGCCCTAATATTTGTTATTTCCTTCTTTCTACTTCCTTTGGGGTTAGTTCACTGTTATTTTAATAATTCTTCCAAGTTTGCAGTTAGGTCTTCGATTTTAGATCCATCTTTTTTGATATATAAATTTATGGTTATGAATTCCCCTCTCAGTACAGTTTTTGCTGCATTCCATAGGTTTTAATGTTGTGTTGTCATTTTCATTCATTTCAGGGTAGCTACTGATTACTTTGAGATTTCCTCCTTGACCCACTGTTTGTCTAAGAGTGTGTCATTTAACTTCCATATCTTTGTTCCTAATCTGGCCCTTACTGATTTCCAGCTTCATTCCATTGTGGTAAAAAAAAAATTACTATGCATAATTTCAAAATTTCTGAATTCATTTCAAATTTTCCTGTGGCCTAGAATGTATTCTATTTTGAAGAATAATCCAAGTGCACTAGAAAAGAAAGTATATCCTGCTGTATTTGGGTGTAGTGTTTTGTATATATCTATTAGGTACTGATTCTCTAATGTATTGTTCAAAGTCTTTGTTTCTTCTTTAATTCTCTGTCAAGATGTTCTGTCTAATGGTGATAATGGTGTATTAAAATCCCTCACTGTAGTTGTAGAGGTATCTATGTCTTGACTTAGCTTTTCCAGTGTTTGCCTCACGTATTTTGAAGTGCCCCATTTAAGTAAATAAATGTTTATAATTGTTCTTTTTTCTTGAAAGATTCCCCCTTTTATTAATATATAGTGTCCATCTTTGTTTCTTACAATAATTTTGCATGAAAAGTCTATTTTGTCTCATATTAGTGTAGCTACTCCCATCCTTTTTTTGGTTATTGTTTGCTTGTAAGATTGTTTTCCAGCCATTCCCTTTCAGCCTCCTTGAATCCCTTGGTCTAAGGAGAATTTCTTTTAGACAACATATGGTTGGGTCATATTTCCTAAACCATTCTGCCAATCTGTTTCTCTTGACTGGTGAGTTTAATCCATTACAATTCAGTGTTATTACTCTCAAGGAATTAGTTACATTAGCCATACGTTCTTTGCGTATATGTATGTCATTTGTGCTTTTTATTTCTCTTTTTGTCTTTTTAGTTGTTTTTACACTGTCCTCCAACTCTCTCTCTCCTGTTTTTTAACTTTCATCCTTCAGAACACCTTTTAGTATTTCTTGAAGGGAAGTTTCTTATTGGCATACTCTCTTTATTCCTGTTTATCTGTGTATACTTTGAATGCCTCGTCATTATTTAATGCCTGCTTTGCTGGGTAGAGACTTCTTGGCTGAAAGTTTATTCTTTAGTACCTTAACTATGTCATACTACTGCCTTCTTGCCTCCATGGTTTCAGATGAGAAATAAGCACTTAATATTATTGAGCTTCCCTTGTATGTGATGGTTCTCTTTTCTCTTGCTGCCTTCAGTAATTTCTCTTTGTCTTGGGCATTGGACAGTTTGACAAGTATATGTCTTGAAATAGTCCTGTTGGGATTTATACTGTTTGGTGTGTGCTGTGCTTCCTGCACATGTACATCCATCTCCTTCAATGAGGTTTGAAAGTTTGCAGCCATTATTTCCTCCAAAACTCCTTCTGTCCCTTTTCCCTTTTCTTCTCCTGCTGGTATGCTTATAATGCATTTGTTTCTGCATTTTGTGTTGTTGTTCATGTCCCTAAGTCCCTAATGGAATTTTTCTATCTTTTTTATCTATCTGTTCTACTATCTGTTTCATTTTAGATGTACTGTCTTCCAAATTTCTAATTCTTACCTCTGCCTGTTCAAATGTGCTGTTATGTGCTTCCAGTGTATTTCTTATTTCTTAGATTTTGCCATTCATCACCATCATATTTGTTATCTTTTCATGTATGTTTACAATTACTTCATTATGTTCTGTCAGTGTCTTCTTAATATCCTTAATCTTCCATCACTTAATTAAGTTGGTCCATGATATTTGTTTGGACAGCTTTGATTAGTTGTTTGATGTTCTGCACCTCTTCTTGTTTTTCAGTCTATTCATTGTACTGGGTCATGTCTTCCTGTTTCTTAGTATGGTTTGTAATTTTTTGTTGCCATCTCATCATCTTTTTATCTTGATGCATTTATTCAGTTGATCAGCTTCTTTCTCTACTCTAGGGTTTTATTTAGTTGCTTTTTTTGTGTGTGTGTTAAGTTTTCTCTTTGACACTTTCTTCCTCTTAACCTATTTCCTTGTTGTTGCCTATATTCCCTTGAATTAGGGCCAGAGAAAACAAAAAAGTTAAGAAAATTAAAAGGATAATAGCAATAATAATAGTAAAATTTAGAAAAGAAACCACATAAGACCTTGGAAAATGAATAATTAATTCATGTAAGCAGTGTAGAATAATAAGAATAAAAAAGTGGAGTACCTCTAATGAAATGGGAAACTGAATAGAGAAAAATATATAGAATGAATTAAAAAGTCATAACTGTGAGAAAGGGAATGAAAAAAGAAAAGACAAAAAGAAAATAGTTAATAAAGGAGAGAAAACAGAATAGACTAGATAGAAATAAAAACCAGAAAAAATTGAAGACTAAACAAAGAGAAGTTGAATGTAAGAACAAAACAAAGTGAAGAAATAAAGCAGAAGGAAAGAAAAGAGATAGTGTTGATAGACAAAATTGGTATACTCAGAAAAGGGGAATTCCAGGAAGAGGAAATACAGCAAACAAGAAACAAGCCAGCAGCAGCTAATTAAAAAAAAGAGGGGTGGGGAAAAAGAGGAAAGAAAAACAAACAAACAAGTACAAACAACAAACATACAAGCAAACATTCAAACACAAACTAAGGAAAAACAGCCTTCTTTCTTAGACCCCAGAAGAGCTTCTCAGGCTCCCAGTGTTCATCAATTACCCTGCAACTTGCACTCTGCAGATTTTGAAGTGGCTTTTAGCAAGTAAGCTAAGTTAAATTTTTTTTAAGGTAACCTTTTTTTTAAGGAAAAATAAGAGACCCAAGAGAAGCTAATACAAAAATAATGTCTATGTTCTCCCTGTCCTAAAGTATCAACTCAATGTTTGATATCCCATTGGATCAGTCCTCTAAGAGAAGACAGGAATTCAACTAAGGACCTCGTATATTCAAGGCAGAAACTACTCCACTGAGCTAAACATTCTCATCGGGTCTGTTAGCTCTTCAGAAAACTATACAGTCACTTTTATGTAGGTTTGACTTTTTGCAATCGGGTAGATTCCTACTGATTAGGAGACTGTCAGCCCCTACCCACTTTCTATTGCATCCCCCCTTACCTCTCCTGGTATGGTTGAGTTACCTTCTGAAATTCAAATGAGAACCTGGTGACTGAACTCACCACAGAAATATGACTCTCAATCCTCTTCTGGACCACCCGTCTTCCCAGGGAACCCTAAATAGGCTCTTGGAAACATTATTACCTCTTACTACTGCCCATATCCCTTACAGGAGTTGAAATTTTAATAGTTTTCTCCACAGGATTAGTCAACTGCCTGACTCCACCCTCTCCCAGGCCATTTCCTTATCCTAGGGTGTTTATGTAAATCAGGCTGCCTCAGCAGATTCACCTCTCCCATCTTCTTGGTGCCACCTAGAACCAGCAGATATGTTCCCCAAAGTTCAAAGGGGGTCCAGGCAACCAAACCCACCAAAAGGAAACCCCTTTCTTCCCTTTGCCAGAAACCTCCCACCCTTGGATAATGCTCCCTTCTGCTGGGTGGCTGGCAGGAGTCTGGGCTCACAGCAGCTTTTTGCTTTGAGAGTGGGCTTAGCCCTCTGCCATTTCCAGCTACAGGGGTGAGAAACTCATGGTTTTACCTTAAGCAATTTATCTCTTTGTACAGCTCCCTCCAGTTCAGTGCCCTGAAAACTCCTGCTCTGTGGGTTCCCAATACAGTTCACTTGGGAAAGATCTTGTCACCATTCATCCATTTATTGTGAGAGAGATGGTGAGTGTCCACTTAAACTGATGCCATATTTCCACCTCCATTGCTCTCCAGCACTTAATCTTATTGTACTTCTCTTGTATGTGATGGAACTCTTTTCTCATGCTGCTTTCAGTATTCTCTCTCTGTCTTGAGCATTTGACAATTTTTTAAGCATATATGTTGGAATAGAACCATTAGGGTTTATACTGTTTGGAGTACACTGTGATTCCTGGACATGTATGTACATGTCCCTCAAAAAAATTGTGAAATTTTTGCCATTATTTCCTCCAAAACACCTCTGTCCCCTTTCCCTGCTCCTCTGCTTTTGGAACACCTATAATGTATATGGTTATTCATTTTTTGTTGTTATTCAATTCCATGTTCCTCTGCTGTATTTTTTCTTTCTTTTTACCTATCTGTTCTACTATCTGTCTGATTTCAAATGTACCATCTTTGACATCACTAATTCTTTCCTTTGCGTGTTAAGTTTTGTTGTATATGCTTCCATCACATTATTCTTGAATTGTGCCTTTCATCATCATCAGATCCTTCATCGTTTTATGTATGTTTGCAATTTTTTCAGTATGTTCCCCTAGTGTCTTCATAATAGCCATTATCTCTTCCTTTACTTCATTAAGTTGATTAAGGGTTTATGTTTGAATTTCTTTGATTAATTGGTTTACATACTGCATCTCTTCGCATTTTTCAGTTTGTTCATTAGATTGAACGATGTCTTCTTGTTTTATTTTGTTTTTATTATAGGCTGTAATTTTTTGTTTGTGTCTGGGCATCTGTTTACTTTGATGGGCTTATTCAGATAGATTCTCTTTCTATTCTAAGGTTTTATTTATTTATTTTGTGTGTGTGTGTGTGTGTGTTAAGGTTCCTGTTTGACATTTGCTTCAACTTATTCTATATCCTTGTAGTTTCCTGTGTTCCAGTCTTAAAGTGACCTCTTTGATTTTCTGTCCCTCTTCCTCCTGGATGATGTGCAGTACTCTCTTGGTCTGTAAGTCCCCAAAGCAGCTCCCTTGGATAGCTTTTTGTCCTTCTTCCATTGTTTTTGTGAGGTAGTTGTGCTCTGCCTACATATTTAGATGATGTCTTACAGAAGTCTCTCTAATCATGATTTTTACAATCATACACAGTAAGTGAGTAGTATCATCTTAAACACTGAGTAGTGTTTGGATAGTTAATACAATTATCTGCTTGAAGAAATCTCTTTACTTTAAAATATGAAGATATTGGGAGACACCAAACATAATTGAAACGATATTATTGAAAAAACTTGCACAAAATATATTTCAACCTCTTGAAATTCCTTTGGATATTTCCAGTATAATCAAATCAACATTATTGTTAGTAGAAGCAGTAATATTAGTAGAAATTAAAATGGGCATGAAAATGTACACTATCTTTGTAATACAAAAGAATTGTATATAAAATATTAATAAAATACAAATTCTTATTTTATAGCTATAAATCCTTAATACTAAGTATTCTATAAAAGAAAATTAAATAGCTTGAGAAATATGACTTAAAGATAAGTTTTTGCATTGAAATATAATTAATATTGAAACTTTTTTCTTTATAATCATAAGTGCCTCAAGACAAGCAGAATTAAAGATGCTGAAGTTAGCATATTTATTTAAGAAAAAAGATATTTCATTAATCTAGCAAAGTATAAAGGGGTTAGATCTGGGCAGAATGTTAATCCTTCAATAAATTTTGAATTCATGCCTGATGGTGAAAGATGTTTTGTGGAGGAATGTGTGCCTGTGCATAACTTAAGTAGAGTGATAGCAAGAAAACTCTGGCTGCACACTGCCATGAAGAAAATTAGATTAGATTCTGAATCAAGTATAGCTTTCATGGATGATAAGGCATGGAGGAAATAAAGGATTAATTACTAGTTGCAGAAAACAAACAACCAAATTTATAGAAAATGAGGAATAATATTTTAGTCTCATATAGAATAAAACCATTATCAGAAGATCTTAGTATTATACATGAACTTTGTTACAGAAACTATTTTAGTACATTCTGCCATGGATGGGAAGATAAGAAAAGTCATCCTAGTTCTATGGAACATGAAGGGAACCAGTAACAGCTGTGCAGTATTCAAGCACCCTGGGAGATATGGAAACTAGTTTACAGAGGATGTCTGGATTACCATTTGATATTTGAGAAAACATAATATAATTGTTGGCTGTGTTTAGGCAAATTTTTTAAAAATACTTTTCAAAAATATTGTAAATGTGGCACAATGACAGAAAGGTTGTTGAAACTTGATCTCATAATAGATTATTTCAATTGTTTAGATTACTTTCCTTTGTTAATGTTGAAGTTAATATTTCTCATACTAGATAATGCCATGCCAGAAGAAAATATTGAGTGTTTTGGGCTAGAGAAACACTCTTTTGTAAACAGATTTCCATGTATTCATATAAGTCTGGTCTAAGTAATAACATGATTAGAACTAAGAAATTACTGTGTTTGAGGACTCAATAAGGATCCTCAGGATTGGTGAATAAAGTATGGACAAGAGTAGACTTACTAATGTTCTACTATAGACTTATTGTGATTCTAGCAATGGAAGAAATTATATCATTGATGTGGAGACAGTGGCCAGTGGAGGTACTGAACTCAAAGAAAGGGAAAAAGAGATGTAATATTGGAGCATTTTCAGGACTTCGAATTGACCTGGATGACATTGTGGTGACAGATACAGGCCATTATATTTTCTGACATAGCCTACAGAATTGAGTGGGAGAGAGTGTAAACTACAGTGTAAACTATAGTCCATGCTTAGTGGCAATGCTCCAAAATGTGTTCATCAATTGTAATGAATATATCACACTAATGAAAGAAGTTATTATTGTGGGGAAAAGTGGGAGGTCTGGGGATTGGGGCATATGAGAATCCCTTATATTTTTTTAATGTAAAAATTCATGTACTATAAGTATCTTTAAAAAAAAAATAAAAAATATATTTAAAAAAAGAAATAAACCAAAGAAGAAGAAATCAATGATTAAAAACTTTTACCCTAATCATATTTCAAGATATAAAAAAACCAAGTTTTAATAAATAAATTAAAACCTCTGCTGTACAATTGAGCAAAAGCAAAAATATTTTATCTAAATAAAGTTTTCAGGGTATTAAAGTCTCCGGTATAAAAGGAATGTTAACAAAATTCATGCAAAAATAATAAAATTATTCCTAGAAAAAAATGGATATAGCATTGAGAACTGTGCCAATGTTTGCAATCTTGAAGAGTTGTTTCACTCATTAAAAAGTGGGAGTACTTGGGTTTGCAGCAGGCCATAATTTTGAGTGTCTTATACATGGTACATTGTGTATCTCTTTCCTCTTAGGCTTCAATCCAGAAAAGCTGCCCATGGTTTTTCCTGGTAATTTTTTCAGTATCTATTTCAATAAACAGCAGCCTTCAGATTTAATCCGCATATGGCTGGCTGTTGAGTGTTCCTAGAGTTAGCAGGATGAGGTTAACTGATTTTATTCTTCTCTAAGCAAAACTCAATGTACTAAGTTTCAGCATTATATGATCTTTTCCTTTGCCATCAGCTACAAATTTCTGATATTTAAGATATCCAAAGAATCTATCCCTCATTATGCTAACATATATGCTATCATCTAAGGCTTCATCTTCTGATCACCAGACACGAATTTTCAAATGTTGATTTCAAAATTTATTACAATGAATTCATGAGTACATTCCTGTTTTCTTCATCACAGATATTCATATATTTTGTTTTTCCTTACTATTATTTTGATGATGTATTCATAAGGATGAGAGAGAAATTCATTTAACTTAGATTAATGTCTATGGAAGATATTGAGATGAGATATGCTATGAAGATGTGTGCATTTTAAGAAAATTAAAGAAATGATTTCTAAATCTTGAATAGGTAAACAGATGGGTGGATACTGGTTAGATTTCAGTTATGTTATTCTTAAATGAACTCAGGAACTATGGCTTGATCTCAAGAGTATTCATAGTTCTCCTTAAGTCCTTATTTTTCAGTTCTTCCCTACATTAACATGCTACAATTATGGCTTCAAATATAGTTTATCTGTGTGTCCCAGGTTAGAAATATGACACCAGTCCTTCCCATTATTCTAGAGATTAAGAAATTTATGCTTTAAATATGTCCATCAAGAAGCACAAAATCAACTAGTGAATGAAGTTGATTGGTAAAACCCAGCTCATGCAGTCAGTTTAGGTCTTGTATTTATTACTTTTCACATGGTACTGTGCTAAGTCTTCTGCAGAGCTAACAGTTCTCAGGGGTTGCTTCTCAAATATTGAGCAGTTAAGAAGTCACAAATTTGTTCCAGAAACATAGGGCCATGCATATTTGTCTATTATCCAGGAGAAAATATAACTCTTGGAAATAAGAATAGATTTAGTGAGTCAATTTTAAAGGATTAACTGGAACATGTAGTAGTAATAATATTTCTCCCTTCCTTATAGGTTTCCAACTTTCTGGGATTAAGTTATGCATTAACCCATGAATTATAGGTTTAATGGCTATGATTATAAAAATTTGTCTCTTGCTACAAAGTCATGCTTATTGTTTTCTGACTATTCAAATATTTAATTTTAATACAGTATGTTTGATATACTCTGAATTGTTCTTAATATTTTAGTATTGTTTCCTTTAAGATTATTGTACTCCAGTAACCCATTGATATAAAGGTTGAGGATACAGCAAGATTAGTCAAATTAAAGGCAAAAGAAGAGAGAATGTGGTAATAAGAGCTTGATTATATTTGCCATAAACTATTCTCTCTTTCACACTTGGGTAGAGGCTAAAAAATGAGTTTTGGTTCCAGAGTGAAGTGCTATAGCTAACAAACAAAAGATATTACATAATTTGTACTAAATCTAAGAAAGAATTGAGGGTTTATTCAAGGGTAGTATGTAATTATTTTGAGAAAATGCTGCACTATTTTTTAATCTGTTTATACAAATTAATACTAGTATCAGCAAAATGTGAGTGTCCTCTTTGCTTAAATAACTCATTTTGGTTATCCTGATTTCAATATTCAATTCTTTAATCCAGTTACATTTGGTTTGTGTATGTTCATAAATATGAATGCAATTTTATTTTTCAAATACTTTAAATCAAATTCCTGACAAAATTTACTGAAATATACATAACATTTCCACAGATTACAGTGCTAAATCTGTAAAAGTATAAATATATACATAATTTGTTTCTTTGAAATACATATTATATTTTGGATTCCTATGAAATTCAGGACCACTTTGTCAAATTCTAAAAAAAATATTTACTTGGATTTTTTTTGGTGTCATTATATAAATTAATATGTGACAGATTTATAATATTGAGTCTACAAATCAATACATTTGATCATTCACTTCATTAGTATAGTTCTTCTTTAATAACCTATGATTTTTTTAAATTTTCTCCTTAATATCTTGAATTAAGCAGAGAATATCTCTGCTATATATCTGCTAAATATTTCATGCCATTTTAAATTGTCTACTTTAAACTCATTTTCTATTTTCTTCAATAATCTGTAGATATTTCCTATTGCATTGTTGACATTTTGCATGAAATTGCCTTCTCAAACAGATTAAAATATTATTTCCATAAAATTTGTGTAGATTTTTATTTATCCTTCACTTTCACATTAAATCTGCTCCTAATGCATGTGCTGTTTCTTCCATTCAAATTCCTTTGTGTGTGTGTGTGTGTGTGTGTGTGTGTGTGTGTGTGTGTGTGTATATATATATATATATATATATATATATATATATACACATTTTTTTTTTGTCTTGCCTCATTTGCTGCTTTTAATGCTGGTGAAAGTGGCCTTTCTTTATTCTATACTCATTGGCAAGTCTCTGTTTACTTCTGTATTTCAAATAGTTTCCTTTTTTTTGTCTTGATTTCTTTACATTTTCTGCAAATAAGTTTCTATATTTCATTTGATTATAACACTATAATATTTGTGAAATCTGAGAAACTACCTGTTGTCTCATTATTCATTTCTCATTGTGCACTGTTCTCAATATTTTGAGTTCATTAATATGAATATTTTGATACTTTTATTTCCATTATATATTGTTTCATTGTTTTGGGCAGATGTGTAGATATGTTTACATTTATGTGGGTATATTATTAAAGCTAGTGAGCACAAATGGTATCATTTTATGTCAGAAGCAACTGTACTGTGTATGATTATGGGCTTCCTGTGACTGGTGTTATTTAGAATTATTTTCTGGATCAACATTACTTATGGAACTTGTAAACTGATAGAATTGATCTGAGGTTAAGAATGGAGAGAACATCTGATAGTTCCATTATCTGATAGTACTGTATCTTTTGGAAAAGATACAGAATCATAAATTTCCCCTCAAGAACACTTTTATTTTCCTTTTCATTTTCAGTAGTTATCCTTGATTTGGAGAACTTGCCTGATACCAACATTTAGGAATGAGGAGTTGTCCTCTAATCAATTTGTCCAATAGAGTCATTTTAATCTATATCTTCTGAAAAGATAGTGAGTATCTTAAAAATATTTTTGTGTTGTCGTGGTTGCTTTTTATTATACATCTTAAGGATGCTTTTTCCACTATTAACCTAAATGATTTTTCTATTATTTCAAATAAATTAGAAAAAATGAATTGTAAACATTACAAATTCCTATAAACACAGGCACACACACATTCTTATATGCAATAGATAGGTAGATATAAATGGATTAATGAAAGATAAAAAATGATAGATGAAGTCAATATTTATCCCACAAGTGATGGTTAAGTTTACATGTCATCTTGAGAGTTTATGGTGTCTAGTTGTTTGGCCAAGCTAGCACTGACCTGATTCTTATTGTGAGGACCATGTGTGGCTTTAAATCATCAGCAAGTTGATTGCATCTATGGCATCAATAATCAACTAAGGATATTGCCTTCAACAATGAAAGAAGTCTCAACCAATCAACTGAAGGACTGAAAGGGAGATTGTGGGATTTCAGAGAACAGAAAAAAGTATTTCTTTCTCTACTTTAGCAAGCCAGCTAATTCTGGGGAAATTATTGAAAACCTTCAACAGAGTTCAGAGTTTTCAGACTTCCCTATGGAATTCAGACTTGCCTATCATCTGAGTTGCCTGATCCAATTCTTAAAATTCCTACATACACAGTGTATGTTTTTATATTATCATGTACATTGTTTCCTTGGAGAAGCTTGCCTAATACAAATTTTCTATTGGTGATGTTTCTTGAAAAACTGAATTTTAAGCAACAGATTTCTGAATTGATTCTGGGGTATTGGGAATTGCTTTTCTTATATGATTGGATTCAAAGCATTAATGACAATATCTCCAATGATCAAGATATCACCATGGCATAAACTGACAATAAAAATATGAAAAATACCATCATTGGATACAGCTACTCAAATACCAATAAGAAGAACTGCTCTGAGTGACATTGTATTTGATTCCTTAAGTTTTGCAGTTAAAAGTGTAATGAATGTTGCCAGATTGTTCCTAAATTTGCCAGATATAGTTGTTAAAAACAGGGATGAACTCAAAGCTTCAAATTCTGAGCTTAAGCATAACATGAGGGACATGGAAGTTTCTAAGTGTGCCCTGAAAGAAGCTTTTCTTATAGCCACAGGCTTGCAAATTCTTTAAACCAGACTCAGAGTCCATTGTGCAAGTGGCTGGTTTATAACAAAAATTAAATTCTCAACCTTGTTGAATGTCTGCTGTTAAAGAGGGGGTATTGATTTAAATAGGAATGAGTTACCAAAAATTGGAGTAGGTACATATAGATAGAAAGATTGATGGTGAGGACATTGAAACCATGGATTCTAATGAGTATTTTTTGCCAGGTAAATTTATAATTGTATGCTATGGGGAATTAGCCAATATGCCTCCAGTTGGCCCTGAAGAATCAGGCATCCAATCTCCACCTAGAGACACTAAACAAATGGTGCCTAATAAACCTATAGCTGCCACAACAGTAACTTCTCTAAAACCTCTGTTTGAAGGGATTAATCCTGTTTCACCAGATGAAAATGCAGTAGAATGTTCTCAGTTGGTTTGCAAGATGCTACTAATTCCTCTCATGAATCATCTCCACCACCCCTCTTTTCAATGATATGAATAACTAAACTGAAGTCCCAACAATCCACAAATGGTGAGATACAAAGCATAACCCATGAAGAAGTGTGCTATACTCTAAAAGAGCTGCATGATTTTTCTATTTTATATGGAAAAATTATGAGAAAAGCCATGAGAAAAGATATTAGGAGTTTAGGATAATGGTGTAAAGAACATAAAGATCTATAAATCTGAATTTATTGATATGGACCACTTAGAAGATATTCTGGATAAAATATACATTGTGATGTTATAAAGGTATCTAACAGTTTATTCTGGTTTTTGCCTGAAACATGGACCAAAATTGCATTACATTGCCTGAAGTTGAAATGCAAGAACTGCCCTGGTACAATATAGATGAGAGGATCCAAAAGCTTAGAGAAATTGGATTATTAGAATGGATTTATCATGTAAGATCTGATCACTCATTAAAGGAATAATCAGATGACATGCCTTTCACCAGGAATATGAGAAATAATATGAAAGAAATTCAATTATCCCTGAAAAGCTCTGTGGTATTTTCTTCTCTATAGGTCAAGTGAATACTGGGGGAACGGCTGACACTGCACTTGGATCCTTAAAGATAATGAGGATGATCAGATGCTGGGTTGACAGAAATCCAGTGGCACCACTAATCATGAAAGTAAGGTGTGTATGGCTCTCATAATGGACAGCAAAGTCAAAGCAGTAATCAGAATAGTCTGGCTTATAGAGACCTATGGTGTTGGCTACTTGGTCATTGTGTACCTAGAAGTAAAACACTTGGGCTGTCTACTAAATTCTAACTTGACTTGAATAAGCAGAGTTGATGTAGGTCAAATGAACAAAATTCTAAATTGAATCACAAAAGCAGAAAGCCACCCCCCTCAATGAATCTACTGACTTGAGAAAGGTTACAGATACAGAACACCTTGAATGATGGGAAGTCTAGGTCTACTTGGGGAAGGACCATTCTGCATTAACAAAAAATGTATATTGTTTTCTTGCCAGCATTCCCAAATGGAACTATAGTCTTTTACTAGAGTGCATTGGAGAAATTGAAATGATCAGATATTACCTAGATTATCAGCCACTAAGTCCTGACATTAATTCTAGAAGACCTAAAACATCAGTTTTGGTCCAACAGTGAGAAAAGGGAATTTTGAAGGTCAGGTGATCAATGATGCTTTAACTCAGACCATCTCCCACTAGATTCAGTCAGTCCCTGGATCCATTGTGAGGCTATTTTTCCAGTTTCAGAATGCATAATTCAATTAGAAATACTCATGAACTACCAGAATACCCACATTGGTTCCCTGACTTATGCTGTGAACACAATTATGGAAGGAAAGGACACATGAAAGTCTCTTGAACTGCCTCTATGAAAGAAAATAGTAAATAGAAACAATCTTGCATTCTGGAGGGGTTTCTGAGATTAGTGCCACAAATCAGGACTTGAAGAATGCAGGGGTGGTGTTTACCACTGCATCCCTATTCAATGATCCCATTTGTCCTATGCAGAAAACAGATGGACCTTGGATGATGACAAAGGATTATTGTAAACCTATCCAGGTGGTCACTTAAATTTCAGTTCTTGTTATGGTTGTGGTATCACTGTTTGAGTAAATTAACAGATTGCCTGGTAACTGGTATGTAGCTATTTATCTGCCAAATGCTTTTTCCCTGCTTCTGTTAGTAAAAACCAGCAGTAACAGTTTTCTTTCCACATGATGGCCAGAAATACACCTTCACTGTCCTAATTCAGTGGTATATCAACTCCCCAGCCTTATGTCATAATCTAGTCTACAGGGACATTGATCACCTTTCCTGTCCATAGCGCTTCACATTAGTCCATAATAATGAAATGTCATTTTCATTGGAAATAATGAGCAAGAAGGAACAATTACTCTAGATTTACTGGTAAGGCTTTTGCATCTCAGAAGGTGGAAGATAAATCCAACAAGAAATTCAGGGTCCTTCCACCTCAGGTATATTTTTAAATGTTTGGTAATATGGGGCATATTGAGATATCCCTTCTCAGGTGAAAGATGTTATTGCATCTCACCCCTCATACAACCAAAAAGAGTCACAATGTCCAATTGACTTCTATGGATTTTGGTAACAACATTTTTTTCATTTGGATTAGCTATCCTGGCCCATTTACTGATTTATTGAAAAGTTGTTGGTTTTGAGTGGGAACCAGAAAAAGAGAAGGTTCTGCAACATGCCCAAGTTCCTTTGCAAGTTGCTGTGCCATTTGGACCATATGATCCAGTATATCTAATGTTGCTGGAATTTTCAGTGGCAAATAGAGATGTTACCTGGAACCTCTTTAGACCTCAATAGGAGAATTGCAGTAAAGATACTTAGGATTTTGAAACAAAGACCTGACATCCTCTGCAGATAATTATTATCCCTTAGAAAAATAGCTTTTGACCTTTTGCTTGGTTTTGGTAGAGACAGAAATTTAAAACATAGGCTACAATATTACCATGAGAATTGAGTTTCCTGTCATGAAGTGGATGTTGTCAGACACACTAAGGCATAAAGTTGTACATGCTCAGCAAAACTCCATCATCAAATGCACTTGGGATATATGAAATCAGACTGTGCAAGCTCTGTAGACAAAAGTAAGTTACCAGAGGAAACAACTCAAAGTCCACTGGCTCCCAATCCTGACACATTATCCTCTTTTACCTAGGCAACAAATATTGACTCTTGGGTAACTCCTCATGTTCAGTTGAATGAGGAAGAACACTCGGGCCTGGTTTACCGGTGGTTCTGTACAATATGCAATTTACACCTGAAAGTGGAGACCTGCAGTAATACAGCTCTTTTCTTGACCAGCCTTGAAGGACAGCAGTAATGGGAAATTCTCTCAGTGGGCAGATATTTGGGCATTTTCCCCGGCTGTTCAATTTGCCTGTAAGAAGAAATGATCAGAGATGCATCTGTATGATTATTCATGGTGTCTGGCTAGTGTTTTGCATGGATGGCCAAGGACTTAGAAGTAACAAGTTAAGAAAATAAGTGAAAAACAGGTTTGGAGAGAATTATGTAGTGGGAAAAGCAAACAAACATAGAAACATTTATGTGCCCTATGAATGCTCACCTGACAGTGACTTCAGAGGAGGATTTTAGTAATCATGTTGAGAATGACCCATTCTGTGGATACCAGTCAGCCTCTTTCCCTAGTCACTACTGTCATTGCCCAGCAAGTTCATGAGCAAAGTGGCCATGGAGGTAGGGATAGAACTTATGCATGTATTCAGCTCCACACACTTGCAATCACCAAGGATGACCAGGCCACAGCCACTGCTGTATTTTGCATCAGCAC